>PVLA01001212.1:92243-110185 GCA_004027455.1 Hydrochoerus hydrochaeris | reverse complement strand
AACCTATTGCTGTCCTGCAGGCCCATGATGGGTAAGGCCTGGTTGGGTTCATATGAAGAGTCCTTGACCCAAGACAGGCATTGTCCTACAGGCAGCCAAAGACGGGCAACTAGAACACATACGTTATGCCACCAGCCGCCTAAGACAGGCACAGGACCAATTGCTGTCCTACAGGCCCATGACAGGTAAGGCCTGGCTGGGTTCATATGAAGAGTCCTTGACCTAAGACAGGCGCTGTTCTCACAGGAACTGCCATACTCCCATAAGTGATAAAGGAAACAATGTAGGGAGCCGCATAATAGCCTCACACATCTCTTCCTCCTGCAGGCATCCAGGTGCGTAGGCTTACATTTCCCAAGCTAACTAAGTAACAAGACTGAGATGTTACAAAGGTGAAAAGAGTTACTTAACACCTACTGAGCCTGGGGCACTTCCTGCTTGAGGTTGAGGTTAAAACCTATTGTTTAGGATTATCCCTGCCTGGCCCTAAGCCTGGGGCGCTTCCTGCTTGGGGCTGGGGGTTGCTGCCAAGGTTAGCATATATATATTCCAGCCTCTAAAAAATAAAGCGGATTCAGATTCACTCACAGACTGGTGTGCAGTGTTTTCTGTCTCTCACTCGCCGACTCCCTGTCCACCTTTGGGAAACCCTAGCCCTGCCGCAGCTGGACTCCGGCATATGTTACATAAATAGTTTGATAATTTACATAGAAACTAACAAGTGCAAAATACCACAGAGAAATTTTCTTAGAGGATTGGGCCTGGAGATCATAAGAGATCATCTATAGCAGATGACAAACAAAATGTTGCTGCCCAGGGAATTATGCCAGAAAATTGTGGAGCACATTGATGAGCTGACAGGTGAGGAGGGTGATGCAGTATAACCAAGACCTTCTATGAAAATGGGAAAATCCAGAAGATGTCAACTGTGCCCTACAAGAAATGACAGGAAAGAAAAACATGCATGCTTTGTGTGTAAGCAGTACTTGTGTATGAACATGCTGCTTTCATATGTGAAGATTGCCTTGGGGGTGACAATTGAAGCAAAGATTATTTCTGTGGTAGACTTTTGTTTTTGTTTATATTGTAGTTCACATAGGTTCTTATTTTCAATGTTATTTTTTAGATTTTGTAAGCAAATAAACAGCTATGTGAAAATGTTAATGTCTATTCTAAGCACATATTTGATACTTTATATTATAGACATCTTATTTCCCTGCTAAATGCACATTGTACAACATAAGAGGAAGCTTCTGATGAAATGGGAAGAGAGGTGACAAGACTGCCACATAAGAAAGGAAAGCTAAGCACATGTGCTGTCAGTGTAAGCAAGACATGGGCACCAAACACACAGTTATGTGTGAAGACTGCTTTGGATGCAACAGTTGAAGCAATGCTTATTTTGGGGGTAGAGTTCTATTGGTGTTTTCATTGTAGTTCATATAGGAATTTATTTCTGAAACATCTTTTAGGTTTTGTGAGCAAGTACACAGCTGATATGAAACTGTTAACATTTATTGTAAACATGCAATTCATATTAAGAATTTAATATTTTATTTTATTGATGTTTTATGCTCCTGTTAACTACACACTACATAATATAAGAATAATACCCTGAAAAAATAGCAAGACCACTGAGATGTCCTACACAAAGGCCAGGAAAGCAAGATACATATGCTGTTAGTGTAAGTGATACGTGTGTATGAAACGAGCTGTTGCTATGTGTGAAGACTGCCTTAGGTTTGATAACTGAAGTGAAGATTATGTTTTATTATAAAGTGCTATTGGTATTTTCATTGTAGTTCTTATAGGAATTTATTTGTGTTGTTCTTGTTTAGACTTAGGACACCAAAAAATAGCCCATGTTGAAAGTTTTGATGCTTTTTTTATCAACACTCGATAAATATTAAAGATTCAATATTTTTGTGATTTTTTGCTGTTACTCAATATATAATAGTATTACTAGCTAATGACAAGTATTGATGTCAGGAAACACTGCTGAAAATGTACCTTATATTTATATTTCTACACTAAGTAGCACTAATTTTGTTCATTGTATTCATATTAAGATAAAATAGTTTAGTGTTATGAAAATGAGAATAGTCTCACAGTTCTTGTTCTATAATTCAACTAGTGTCTTTTTATTACAAATTTTTCTTAATCCAGATTTTCTTTGCATATATTCCTCGACCCAACATAGGACTTCTATTCAGAATCCCAACAATTTTGTGTTCTTACTGACATTTATCTTTTCTTATTGCATTTGTCTTTTCTTATTGCATCAGAGCACTTTGCTCAAAACACCACCATCGTCCTGCCTACATGGATTACATTTAATTGCCAGGTTCCACTGGACAGGGAGCTTCTTGGACGCAGAGAATATCCCATATTAATTTTGATTTTCCTGTCACATAATGTATGTTCAATTGGGACAGAAGACACAGTTGCATTTGTATTGATTTTTTCCTTTGAATTATTGTATACTGCATCAAATCTTTGCAGCAGGCAAACTAAAACAGTAATTTTAAATCAGATATCAGAAACAGTGTCAGCAGCTTATGATAGTTGAGGAGAATAATATTTTCTATCTTCTAGTAAAAGATAATTTTCTATGTTATTTATGTAAAGAGAAATTTCATTTAAAAATACTAAACACTGTCCAAATACTATTCTCTGCAAGAGTATTTTAAACATCAGCCATATGTTTTATAAATAAAAGTTCCATAAAGAATACTAAATATTGTCAGTATAGACTAATTCTTGCAACAAAAATATGCTGGATATCTACTATGCATAAATCACTGTTTTGAGAACTGGAGGAAAAATGTCAGAAGCTCAAAGAATAGTGAGAAAGAGATGTTTAGTTACATCAGGATTCTATTAATTGACCCCAAGTAGTATTGTACTTCTGGAGGTGTGACGGTGACTTAGAATAATGGTAATGAATCCAACCTGTCCTTTGACAAAATGTCTTTAAACACCAATATGGAGGGATTGAAATAAGTGTCATTTGGGCAACCACAGGTAGAGGTAGGGGCCCACCACCAGTCGGTTTTCTGAAGCTGGTCTTTTAAAGATGCTTACCTTGATAGTAAAAGGCCCACGGATGAAGCCCACAATGTCATAAAGTCTTAAGGGCTGGGCTGTGTTTCAAGCATTTTTCAGACAGTAGGTTTAACATGGTCCACCACAGAGTAGAACAGTAATAAGGAGTCCAGTGTTTGAGGGCTCTAGTCCACAGTTCCTTTGTGATTTCAGGAGAGTTACTTTTTCTGAGAGTCACTTTTATTCCTATATTATATAAAACTCTAGAGAGGAGAAATGGTAGAATAATCTGTTACTATCATGTGCTACCTTCATTCCTGTTTCTTCTTTATCTTACTCAAAATTAAATGACTCTTTGATAGCTATACTTCCTCACATGGGAATTATTAATTTTATAACATTAGCTGGTAAATAAGTTTGCCTGAAAATAAATAAACAGTGATTTTAGTTAATTTGATATTTGGTATTATCTGTATATGTAAGTTTTGCATCAAAATAATATTCTTTCCTGTTTTTCAGACATCGAAAACATGAGGAATGCAATCTAGCTATTTTTGAATGGTATTTAAGAGGGATGAGGTTTAAATAGCCTCTTGTAGCCTTTTCGGCCAAAATATTTGTTTACTAGACTAAAACTCAAATTATTTTTAGATCATTGAATTTGACTGTAAATTTAAATTCTTTTCTGTCCATGTTTAGATTAAGTCCTTTTCTATGGGTAAAAAAAAATTTTTTTCAAAAAGCAATTGATTATTGTCAAATCATATTGATGAAGTAAACCATGAAATGCATCTCTTCTAGCTCTCTCACTCATTTATAACTACCCAGTAGCTTCTCACTGGGCTTGAAACAAATCCAAACTCCTACCTGTACTAACAGGGCTGGCAGAAACTCAGCCAGCCACAGTCATCTCATCTAGTCACCGCCTCCTTGATTATTCTCCTGGAACTCCAGGCTTCTTGTCTTCCCTGAGCACCCTGAACTCGGCCCCACCTCAGGCCTTTATCCTTGCTATGTACCCACAGTGCTTTTCTTCTGGACTGTGAGTGGCCATTTCCCTCTACTACTCACACTTCAACATCAATGTTGCCCCCTCAGAAGAGACTTCTCACTCTCCCATTTAAAGAACATGCCTCAATTTGGCCAATTTCCCCCCTATTGCCCTGATTTTTTGTTCATAGTACTTAATATCTGAAATTCTCATTTTATAAATTTATTTATTGTCTTATTCTTTACCATGACTTAAGAACTAAGAGACTAGAACCTTGTTTGTTTGTTTTTTTAAAGGTAGTAGAAATACAATAGAACAAGACAGAACAAAGCCAATTGAGACAGTGCAGTGAATTTGGTACAGAACTTCACAGCAGGTTACCGGGATAACAGTAATAGGTACCATAGTATATCTCATTATCTTCACAATAGTTGTCTAGTCAATTAGGTATAGAAAATCAAACCAAAGACAGAACATTATAAAATCAATCAAAAGAGACTATTGAATAGAGTAAAGCAATTTATCATAAAGAAACAAAAGTGAAAACAACACTTGCTTTCAAAGAGAAGATAGAGGAGACCCCCCATACTTGCTATATTGCATACAGTCATCCTCCCAAGAGATGCTCAGGCCTCTGTCCCCAGTTGCTAATGGGGGTGAGGGGGTGGGGGGTGGAGTTTGGGATGTTTGATTCCACCAGTAGGCTCACAGGAGACACTACTGGATCTCTTCCTGGCTCTCACCGAGGAAGGTGCTTACCAAGAGGGTGGCGGGTGAATTAGAACCCTTATTTATATTGCACATATTTGCTTGCCCAAAGAATGATCAAGCATTATCCCACCCTACTTTATCTCCAAAAAAGGGTAAGATTTTTTTTTAATTTTATTTAAAGAGAAAAAAAAAGGCAAAACAGAAAAAGGGGTAGAAACAATACAGAATTTCAGAAAAAAAAAGCAGTAAGAAATCACTAGTTGATAAATTACATATTGTCTTTTTAGACCTAGTTGTTAAAGTTACAGAATTAAAGCATACAAAGTGGACATTCAAACAGTGAGACTACAAAAAAGTTCAATGATCCAGTAACAACTTAGCAACATGTTTATTAATCCTACACACTTAAACATACATGCAGCCATATCCTCTAGAGCACTTTCTTTTCTTCTTTTTACAAGTCCTTTATCTGCTTAGTTATATCCTGTTTCAGGTTGCTCAGTACGTTACTGACTTGTTTTGTTGTTTTTATATACTTTTAATCACCTTATATAATTCTGTTGCCTTGTTTTTGAGTTTCTCCTCATCCCTGATCCATGGATCCTTTGGTGGAGTTGGGAGATTTTTGGAGGTATTTTGTTACTTTCTTATCTACTTTTTTTTTTTTTTGAAGGTAGCAAAATACAACAGAACAAGACAGAACAAACCCATGCGACCACACTGCAGTAAAACTACCACAGAACCTCAGAGCGGGTCTCCAGGACACAAGCAATGGGCTCAATAGTACAGCCCATTTTGTTCACATTAGCTGTCTTTCAATCAGGTAGAGGAAAATGGAAGGAAATATCGAACTTTTAAAAACAGAATATTGAATAAAGTAGTACCACTAATCAAAACTGAGCAAAACAATGATAAAAATATTTGCCTTCAAAGAGATGGTAGAAGGAAATCCCCCTTACTTGCCATGCTGTATACATTCATCCTCCAAAAAGATACTCAGACCGCCGGTGCCTACTTGCTAAAGGGTGTGTGTGTGTGGGGGGGGTGGATCAATGCCTGATTCTTAGCCCACGCACCCGCAGGGTCCCAGCTGCTTACCAGGGTGGCAAGTAGGCCGCCTGTTCTCCCAGCGCCCCAAGGGTAAGATTTTTAACTGTTTAGATAAATTGGCTTGCAAATAAAAGTTCTTTTCTTATCTATTCAAAATTCCTTCTCTCTCTCTCTCTCTCTCTCTCTCTCTCTCTCTCTCTCTCTCTCTCTCTCTCTCTCTCTCCCCCCCCCTCTTAGGCAGGATCTCACTATGTACTTCAGGGTGGCCTTGAACTCAAAGGCTGAGACCCGAGAGATTACAGAAGTGGCACCACAACAGCCAGCTAAAATGCCTTATTGTTTAGATAGTGCTTTTGTCATTGTTGTTGTTTTGCTTGTCTTTCATGTTTGAAGTTTTTTCTCCCAGACCAAATAATTTCAGTTTCTTTAATCATCACTTGGTTTTAATATTCTAACAATGTGGATATCTGATTCCTCCCTAACACCCCTTTGAATTTTCGATCTTGCTCCAAGTTTTAGATACTTGGAAAAGTACTCATTGTATAAGTAATATTCTCACCAGAATTGAATATGTGTTAAATATCATTTAATTCACAACAGGACAGATTGATGGCTAATGGAAATTTGTTTCCTTTTATACATTCATAGTGAAAATTAAAAATTTATTTCTACCCATACATGCAGAAACACTAAGGTTTTATTTTTAATACTCAATGTCTTATTTTCATTATCTTTAAAATAAAATGATTTAATATTTCTAGACTTAAAGGACAGCTAAATAACCTTTAAAACAAAAAACCATAAACAAGTGTTTTCCTCAAATGCTAATTCACAATGAATTCCTTTTTGCTCTTCTTTCTTTGTCAGGAGTCTCAGCAATGTTATGTTTCTGTGGGAGATGGACTCTGCCATCAGGGCTGCACACACCTAATCAAGAGCATTTGCCATTATAGAGTTGTATGTGATATGCCTGACTCCATATCATTTTTAAAGCAGTCTTTTAAAGAATCCAACAAAAATTAGCTATCACTTCATTAATTTGATTTTAAAAAATATTTTCTCTGCAAATAGCAAGAATGTCATGCAGGAATAAAGTCTCAGATTAGCCAGATTCCTTCTGATATTAAATATCCTGTACAGAAAAGAGTAAAGAATTTCCTGCAAATTATGGCTCATTCATCTTGTTATTTTGCCAAAATTAACATTTGTGCAGTTTTCTCTCTTTATCAAAGTCTCTATTATGGAACATTTTTTTCAGCAACCAGAATCTGAAGATTATTGGTATAAATCTTTTGCTAAAGGAAAAGAATCTAACATGCAAAAAAGAGTCACTTAAACTATCTCATTAATCAATTATTTAACAATGTCTTGATGGTTTCTTTGACTTTTTCTTTTGCTAGCAGTGAAGGCTGTGGGTGGATAGAAATTCCGAGGATTCAAATGTAAATCCAATTTCGCTTGGCTCTGATCACTTGGACTTTCACTGCATTATTTATCTTCCTGAGTTGCCATCAGAGTCAATCTGTATCACACACTCTTTGTCGCTACATAAACCATATGCTTAGCCTCCAGATTCTCCCCTAATTTGGCCTACTACTATCCAAATTAATTTTCCAATAAACTATTGCATTCTCCAGTGGTATGCCATGTACTTTGAAAACATTCACTCCTTTCTGCTTCCCTGATTTTCTTAATACTTTTCCTTCCTGCATTGAGAATTCTCTTTCCTCATCCGTCCTAGTACTCATTTGTCAATGGCCAGATCAAATTACACGTCTTCCATGAAAGTGTCAATCATCTCCATTTCTCTCATGTTCTATAACCCCACACCTTCTGCCCATATCGAGAAGAAGTTTTCATCTTCTTGGAATTTCAGAATTTCAAACATCCTTCAAACCCATCAGCACTATAAATAAGCATATCTGTTGGTTAATTTACTTGCTACAGGTAGATTTTTGTATCCTAAATGATGAAAAAGAAGTGACAAATAATGGTGAGGACAGAGAGAAAACAGTATTATGTGCAAAATAAAATATAGAAGCTCAAAGTAGAAATTTGGGGGGCTTCACATTTAAAAGTGCTTGCAAGGCTAAGGTACTCTATTAGTTATTTAGAATATGTATTGATTGATAAAAGTAAGCTCCACAAGCATTTAGAAATCTGCAAATAAATGGTGTGTAGTTTCCTGACTGTCACTTATGAAATGACATGTATCAGTTTTTACTAGCAATGACAGTTTTTTTCCACTCTGTAACATGTACAGTGTCTGGCATATAATAGTTACCCATTAAGTATTTATTGGTTGAAATAATAAAATAATAAAATCTTTAAATATGAGCACCTGAATTACCCTGAATTACCACTAGCTTTATTTAATTTTTTATTTAATTTATTTAATTTTTCATGCTAAAAGTCAGTTGCTTGACATTTATAAACCTGAACAACTGTGAAATTATAGAAATAACTGACTCAAGTTTCACTAAATAAAAACATTTAAAATTTTAAGAAGTACTTGAAACTGAGCCAAAATAAACAAATAAAACATTTGCTGGGGAAAAAAAAGTTTATGTTGTCTTGCAACATCACTAATAACTTGGGTCTGCAGTGCTATTACACTTCGGTGGCCATGTCAGTCCATAAGCCTTGAAAGCAGAATCAAAATTAACAAATGTTTTCAAGGACAGATGGCCAATTAAGCCACAAGAGATGTGAATGGAGAAAATCCTGTTTAATAAATTAGTTTGCATTGTAAATGCTATTATAACCACCATCATTCCCAGCACCATCAGTATTATATATAATATCTAAGTGACATGGGACAAAATAACAGAGAGCCAAGGAATTAGGGACATGTAGAGAGGTTCAGTCAAGTTCAGCATCCAACCACTGAAGTACAAATGAAGAAACAGAGTCAGACGAACTCATGGCTCTATAGACCCTCTTTCCTTTCCCTTTTCTATTTCTCCTTTTAAATGACTTTCCTGAGGTATAATTGATATACAAAAAAACTACACATACTTAATGAGCACAACATGATGACTTTGGACATATGTAAACATCCATGATACCACCATCATAATCAAGGCAATAGGCACATTCAGCACTAGCCAAAGTTTTCTTGCGGTGCCTTTGTCTTTTTTGTGGTAAGAATACATATGTATGGATACAAACATATTTTTTTTAACAAAATGTAAAGTGCAGATGCCTCAGTGTTAACCACAGACATGCTGCTGTACAGTAGCGGTCTAGAACTTACTCACATAGCATAAATCAAATATAATTATTTAACAATTTCCCATCACCCTATGCTGTGGTCCTCAAGCATTATTATAGTCTCTGCTTCTATGAGCTTGCCTGTTACAGATAAATTATATAAGGGAGATCATGCAGAATATTATTCAGCCATAAAAAATAAATCCTTCTGGGTATAGTGGCACATACCAGGAACCTCAAAACCCAGGAAGCTGAGGCAGGAAGATTTTAAGCTTGAATGTATTCTGGACTATGTAGCAAGTTCAAGGCCAATCTGGACTACACAGAGACCCTGTTTCTAAAAGGGGAAGAGGTAATTCTCCCACTTGCAACAATATATACAAACTTGGAGGACAAAGATATACCTACTCATTATTGGTCATGGTAGGATATAAGGACCTATGAAATTCATTATACTTTATTGTTTATGCTTCATCTTCTGATTTCCACTTCAAACTCTGGGCTCCAGGTGATATGAAAGCAAGGCCTGCATCTTTCTTTGACAAAGATGAATCTCTTGTGCCTAACAGAATCTGGCATCTTTTATATAATAAATTTTTGAATGAGAGATGATTAGCATATATCACAATCGAGACTGCATGTTTTCCAACCTCCATTCTGTGCATTTATAGCAGCACACTCTGAAATTTAAAATCAAGTATTTGGGGATTAATTTGCATGAAATCAATAATCATCCCAGTAACCATTTCACTACTACTCTCTATGCTTATTAATAAATGATTGTTTTTCATGGTCTGAATGTTCTAAACTCATTTTAGCATGAGAAATTTCACAATTAGAATCTCACAATTAGAAATGCATGCTTTAAAAATAAATTTATACTCAAAATTCAGAAAAGATGAAAATCATAGTTTGGCAGATGATTGTAAGTTCCTGTCTGTTATATATAATGCCTTTGGATAATCTTTGGTCATCTTAGTCTATTTATTATTTTTTATTCTTTAATTAATTATATGATAATGGGCACATTAAAATAATGACATGATTTCGATATTACATTATAATCATAAGAGAAAAGTCAGGTTATAAAGACTGTTCTAAGAATTTTATATAATTTTATTTCTCTTTCAGATCTAATGATAACTAAGGACTAAATTACTCAGCTGCATTATCTCATAGGAATAAACACAGACCTTGCTCATGCTTGCATTATTCAATCTGCCTGAATAAATCTGTCACTTCTAATAATATGCTAAATATTTCTACATCATCAATTATTTCCAGCTAGTAGTGCTTTTCTATGTAAAAGCTATTAAATGCATATCGTTGTGGAGCAAAAGATTGTACTAAATATATTTCAAATGAACTTAAGAAAAATTGGTAAAACACTCAATTTACGATAAATTTGGAATAGAATGATAACTACAGGGAAAATGAGAAATAGAAATTAACTTCTCTAAATTGATACAGATTGCTTACATATAATATGCAAAGAGGACCATCAAAAGAGTCAGTTACACAATACTAAGGTCACACTTGAAGTATCATTTTTATCTTTGATATATTTGTTTTTCTTATTGTTAACATATTTCATCATTAATGAAATCTCAACTATGTTGAAGAATGCTATTTTGAAAAAAGCAATAAAATGTCATATTCCCTATGTGATGAAAGACAAATTATCCTAAATATAATTGTCATCTGGGGATAGATACATGGCCATTGTATTCTTATGACTCACTTTTACATCATGCATAGTCTTAGTTCTTTATTTTTTTTTATTTCTTCATTTGAGATGGCAGTCAATAACTCCAGGATAGACAGCACGGAAACCAATGGTCTCTATAAAGGTCAGTCTTAGTCATAGATAAAGGAAATGAGTATTTGTGGGGCATGATTTCAGATGGATGAAGAAATGTTCCTGTCCCCAAAATATCCTCTCATTAATCTCAACATTTATTCCACAAGTTGTATTATTTTATTTAAGTTAGAGATATTTTATTTAAGTTAGAACTAAGATATCTGTATCTTAAATAAAAATCAAAAATGAGTTCTCCAAAGACATAGCAATTTGATTTAAATTTGCAACAATCTTTACCATTAACAGTGCTTCACACAGATGTGGAGTATAACATAGACTATGTGGAGTTAGGTGGGAGTGTGCCATATATCCAAGCCTAGGAATCAAACTGATTTTGGCTCCAGTTACTTAGCCTTGTGAGGCCTAGAACAAACATTTATAAAGTAAAAGACCTAACTTATAGGGGCTTAAGTTTTCTGTTAGGGATGGGGACAGAGGAAAGGGAATTAAATGGGTCAAATGAATTTGTACCACACAAAGCGCTTAACATGACACACAGAAGGTACTTACTGATACCAGTTACCAAAAGTTATCTTTATATCTGATAGTAAAGTAAAAAACTTCTCATGGCAGGTAACACATGTATTCCTGACCTGACAAGATCAAGACAGAAGTTAATAAAGTTAAAGTTCATTTAAAATTGTAACCTGCCTTGAGACTCTTTGATCCTATGATAGATTGTTCAACCCATTACTTGTCTGGTAACAGCAGTTCACAGAGCTACTCTAACTATTCTGGGGAAAAAGGGATCATTATTTTACTGTGCTTCCTCATGTAAACCTGCAGAAGATTTTGTTCTCAGGACCTATTCAATTCAAGAAATTTTTCAACACATAGTATAGCATACCAGGTAAATATATCCTGGATTTGGATTCAATAATATTGTTAATGAATTCATAGGAATATAACTTTTAATTAAATTAATAATAAATTGAGATTAAACAATCCTCAAATAACATGTATACAGGATAATGACAGAAAGGGAAAAATAATCTATAGATACTACATGTGTAACTGATATAACAGAAGCTTCTTCAAGGAGACTATACAGAAACAACCATGATATGTATATATAAGAAGTCAGTGAGGTAAAGAAGTAGTTTCAGTCATATAGGACATTTTCTAAATAATTGTATTTGGAAGATTGGGTACATTTAGCTAAGTTCATGAAAAGAACATTTGACATCCTAACAACTGAAAAGTAAAAATCATGTTTCTATAGCTTGAAAACAAACTTACACTAATCATAAGTACTTTTTTCACAATATTTTTTTCTCTAGAAATTGTTTTCAACTGGGGAGGAATACACTTATTAAGGAAAAAGGATACTTAGCTCAGCTGAATAATTACTTAAGTGAAGTGAAAATATTTATATGCAACCCACTTCAAGAAGCTCAGCTGAATAATTACTTAAGTGAAGTGAAATATTTATATGCAACCCACTTTAAGAAAACATACAAGATGAAAAAAGTAACAATTTGTCTTTAGTGGAATCCTGAGACCCCCAAATCAGTACAGACCTCTGTACATCACAAGGAAAGCATATTATCATTACATGCAGAAAACCTAAATAGCTTGTAGATAAAACAGAAAGGTCTTTGTCTTCATTTTTCAGCCCAAATTCCAACCCCAAATCTCAGAATTACCACTTACCTGTACTAAAGATACAAGAGAAAAAGAATTCAAGAAAATTATTTAGAAAGAATTTCTGTATAGTTCTCTTCAAATATGCCCCCATCTTTCTCTCTCCTCTTATGCTTCTGAATGTTCAATTACACATATTATTACATTTTCTGCTTTTTCCTCACTTGTGTTTTTATCATTAATTTTATTCTCTAGGTTTCTATCTGGGTATTTTCTACAGCAGTATCTTCTAGTTTATTAATGCTCTTTTAAGCTGCTTCTGACTTCTTTAATAACAGCTATTGTATTTTCAGTACTAGATTCTCCATTTCATTTTCTTGATAGTTATTTAAAGTCATTCTTGATATTCCAACATATAAATTATCTATGAATCTATTTGTATTGTCTACTTTACCTCTAGCTCTTTGGTTTTTTGTTTTGCAGTACAATTAGTAATTGCTTATTAAGCTATATTGTGAATTGAATAACTTACAAAGTCATTGAATAATGTTATCTTCTTCCAGATAGGATTTGATTTTCTTTCTTGGTATAGTGTGGAGCCGGATCATTTTGATGTAAACATGGATTTGGCTTATTTGAGGCTGTATTTTAGGCTTTTAGAAGACTGATCTATCTCTAGTTTGTTATTTTCCTTAGGTAAGTATTAGTTAACAGAGGTCTCCAAAGAAAGCTTAAGTACAGATCAGGAACTCTCTTTGTTCATTAACCCCTTAGTCTGATTTTTGTCACCTCAGCTCAATGGGCTGCTGACATCGCCACATAATTCTTCATCTTTTTTAATGGAAAAAAGTTAAAATAAAATTTCATAACAAAACTACACTAGGAGAATTATACTAATTAATACATTGCTATTGTTACCTTAAAGTAGCTATTCAGCACGGGATTTAGCTTCATGGCTCAAGCACTTGCCTGGAAAACACAAGGTCATGAGTTTGACTCCCAGTACCAAAATATAAGTAAATAAAGAAGCTATTCAGAGTACAAAATACAGGCATTACAATTTTTTATCAATATTAGCACAAATTCTCATCGATATTAGCACAAACTTTCCAATGAGCTAAGAGACACCAATGGTATAATTGACTTTCCATCCATTCCTTTTCCTTTCCACCCTTTCCACTTCCCACATTCCATGTCTTTTTCCTTTTGAACAATTTCTTCCAATTTCACAATATCTATTGTACATTTTAGATCTTATTTACTCTTTCAGATTCTCACACCAGAAAGAAACTAAAATATTTACACATGTGAGTCTGACTTAATTTGCTTATGCGTATGGTCTCAGGTTGCATCCATTTACCTATAAAAGTTTCACGTTTATCTTTCTTTATGACTGAGTAGTACTCCATCATATAAAAATACACTTTTTTAATCATTCTTGGTTGACAGGCATTTGGGTTGTTTCCAAGATTTAGTTATTAATATTGTGCTACTATAAACATAGATGTACATATATCACTAGGGTATGATGTTTTTAATTCTTCTGTTCTTTTTGGTTTCTTGCTCTCTTGGCTTAAAGATGTTTAGAAATAAGTAGGTACATCAAGAGAAAATTACATGCAGAATGTTGGGCATACACTGTAGTGTCCTTTCTTATGGGATTATGGCAGTTCATATTCTGGCTATCTTACAAGTTCTGTCATTTTTTTTCTTGCTTGCTTTCCTTAGGCCTTTTTATATATCATTAATTCTAGTAGGTCATTTTATATATCATTTCTCTGCTGACTTCATTAAGTGATCACCATCTCAAAGAGATAATATAATGGAAATTGTAGGGTTCACCAGTACTCTTTTTTATCAAAAGACATTGATCTCTCCAGGTATGGCTGTTTTGATGCTGATGCCTTCATATTGGTATTTTTATATTTCATCTAGCTTTTGTTGTTTTTGTCTGAGGGAGCATTGGTCTGATATATGAAACACCATTCTTCTATAAGTAGAGGTCTGAATGTTGAATTTAATAAAATTTATTTTTAATATATATAAGTATCATATTTTTCTTTTATTATGTGCATATGATGAGCTAAAGTCATTGGGTTTTTGAGACAGAATCTTGCTATGTCATTAAGTTGCCTTGGCTACGCTTGAATTTGCAACTCTGCTTCATACTCCCAGAGTTGGGATTATGAGTATATGCCAACATCCCTGGCTTATTGATCTTTTTTTTTTAAATGTTAAACCTATTTTGAATTCTTGAGGTAATTCTGATTCCCACATCATGAAATATTTGTCCTAATATACCATCTTTAATAACATGCTTAGAGCTTTTTTGTCCATGTTTATAAGTAAGATTGGTTTATAGTTTCCAGAATGCTTATTTATGGACAAGAAATTTGATCTAGGACAAAATTAATAATGTCCTAATCCAGGATCTTCTGGTGTCTACCAAAACATTTAAACAGGCAAGAAAACTGCTTAGCAGTCCTGAGGTATAACAAGACAACTTTTCCATGTTAGGGTATGTCTGGAGACAGCAAGATAACAAAACAACTTTCCATATTGACCAAAACCTAAGGGCTGATAATGGATGGAAGAATTGTAGAAATGTAAACTATTTGTATTAAGGAGGTAAAATTTTAAGGTGAAAATTTTCATCTAAACCTTGAACAAAATAAGACACACTTCCAGCCATGTAGCAGAATCAAGCACAAAACAGTTGTAAAAGATACTTCCATAACATAAATTGGTAAGATTGATGCATAAAAAATAATCTCAGCCAAATATTAATTCATAATAAAAAATTACACAGTTTAAGGAGGAAATTGTCAACTTTACAGTAAAACCAAAGGCTGGATAGTATAAAAGGAAAAAGCAATTAAAGATAGCATCCCTTTGTGAACACTAAAAATTGTAAGAAATGGGTATATATTTCACAGAAATATTAATCAAAAGAAATGTGATATACAAGTTGCCTACCAATACAAAACACCACAAACAAGGGTTTATTTTCTTGTAAATACGAACTCTACAAGTCCAAGTTCATGGTGTCATCAGGTTTTGTATCTCTTGAGGCCTCTCTCTTGGTTTAGATGGACCCTCACTACCTCTTCATGTGATCTTTCCTCTGGGAGCATAGGTCCCTGGTGTCCCCTTCTCTTTCTATAAGGACACTAATCAGATTAGGGCCCCATCTTAATGGTCTCATTATAAACTAATCATCTCTTTAAAGATCTCATTTCCAAATACAATTACATTCAAGCTACTGGAGACTGAGACATCAATATATAAATTCTGGATAAAGACACAATTCAGTCTATAACATGATATAGGTAAGCTGCTGTCAGATTATTTAACACAAAAATGTAAGTAGGCATGGGTTCACTACAATGTGATAAAAGGGAAATTTTTCAAGGAAAGTTCAAGGGTCTTAATATTGTATTGCAGAAAAACAGACTCAAAATATAAAAATAAAATATTAATATCAATACAGTAAGAAATAGATCATAGCAAGAGAGTTTAATGTACTTTTACAAAAACTGATAGGTCTGAGCCTGCATCAGGGGTAAGCTGCCTGGAAGCTCCACCATGGGCCCACCCTGCTACTGGGAACTTAGCAGAAGCCTGCCTAAGGCATAGGCTGCCCAGAACCTCCACCATGGGCCTGCCCTGCCATCAGGAACATCGAGGAGGCCCGCCCAAGACTGAAAACTGCCCTGGACTGCTTCAGCTGGGCACACCCTCCCACCTGGAACATCAGAAGATCTCCCTGGTATCCAGTTAGGGTGAGAAAATTTGGAATTTTGCTCCCAGGTGGCAAACTTTGGACTACACCGGATTGACTGTATCAATGTGGTGAGTATACCCCTAAAATAGAGGTGTACAGGGGATAATTAGGGCCAGTAGTAAAACCCCCTACAACTAACTGTACAACTTTGTTGTGTCTCAAAATAGTGTGTGTGATCTCCTCCTACACATAGAAAACACCAGGCAGAGTGAAAATGACAAAACAAAAAAGCAAAATGCAGTCTCAAACATATAGTTCACCAGAAGCAAGTATAAGAGACACCGAAATAGAGGACTCCAAAAGTAACACACCGGGAATCTCTGAAAAGATAGCCAGTGAAATAAAAAAAAAACTGCATCAGGCTATAGAGGAAATCAAATTAGAAGTAGTCTCCTATGTAAAGATAGAAATAACAACTTTAGTAAAGTAGTTGTTGAATGCAGCTAAAGAAGAACTAGAGAAAAAAAGTACATGAGCATGGGAAACTGATTAAAACTTTGAATGAACAATATAGAAAACAAGCAGAATTCATGAAACAAACTCAAAGAGACATCCAAGAAACAAAAAATTCTATCGAAAGTGTGCAAAATTGCCTAAAGGAAGCTGAGGATAGGATTTCGGACCTTGAGGACAGGATCACAGTTAGTGATCAGGAAAAGATAGAACTTTTAAAAATAACAAAGCAGCATGAAATGACACTCCAGAAGCTTCATGATGATGCCAAGAGCAACAATATAAGAATAATGGGTATTAGTGAAGATACAGGAGGCCAGGCAAATGACATACGTAAAGTATTTACAGAAGTAATAGCAGAAAATTTCCCAAACATGGGGAAAGAATCTCATATGCAGATAATTGAGGCATATAGAACACCAAACAGTCACAACCAACATAAATCCACACCCAGACACATAATAATTAAGATCTCAGACATACAGCATAAAAACAGAATATTAAAAGCTGCCAGAGAAAAGACACAACTCACCTATCAAGGAAAGCCCATTAGAATCACAGCAGACTTTTCAGCACAAACCCTCAGGTCAAGAAGAGCTTGGAGTGAGGTATTTCAAGCCCTGAAAGAAAACAACCTTCAACCCAGACCGATGTACCCAGCAAAACTTTCATTCAAATTTAATGGAGAAACAAGATACTTCCATGACAAAGAACAACTGAAGAAATTCATGTCCACCAAACCAACCCTAGAAAGAGTACTGAAAGACATACTAGACGGAGATAAAAATGACTACAATCCCCAAAACAACAACAGAAAGAAACCACCAGGTAGGATAAGCAATTAAATAAGAGGAAAAGCAGAAAGAAACAACTGGAACATAACATGGCAAAGTCGAACCAGTACATGGAAATCCATATGGAGAATTCTCAGAAGACTAGGACTGGAAGCCCCATTCAATCCAGCTATTCCCCCCACTGGGTATTTTCCTCAAAGAACTGAAAAGTTCATATCACAGTGATATATGTGCACCCATGTTCATAGCTGCACAACTTGTGATAGCTAAATCCTGGAAACAACCAAGATGCCCATCAACTGCAGAGTGGATGAAAAAGATGTGGCATTTTTATACAATGGAATATTACTCAGCTATAAAAAGGATGACCTTGAGGCCTTCATAGGCAAATGGAGACAACTTGAGACTATCCTCATTAGTGAAATAAATAAGAATCATATTTATAAATATCATATT
>PVLA01001212.1:0-92143 GCA_004027455.1 Hydrochoerus hydrochaeris | reverse complement strand
GATTGCTATTGTAAAAAAGAGAGGAAAAGAAAGTACTCTAAGAGATATAACTGCATGTAAGTTTGAGTGTGTAAAATAGATGACCATATTGCTGAATCTTTGTGGGATCTTTGAGCAAAACTGTTTGTAGTCTGACTGTTTGAATATTTACTATGTACTCTTTAACTTTGTAACTTGAACAACTACATCCAGGATGATAGTACATAATTTATAAATTACTGATTTCTTAGTGGGGCTTTTTCTCATTCTCCTTTTTCTTTCTTTCTTTTAGAATTCTGTACTGTTGCTACCCTTTTTTCTGTTTTTTTTTTCTTCTCTTTAAATAAAATTTTAAAAGTGTATAATTGCTATTGTAAAAAAAGAGGAAATAGGAAGCGCCATAAAAGATATAGCTGCCTGTATGTTTAGGTGTGTGGGATTGATGACCATATTTCTAGGTTCTTGTTGGATTGTTGAACAGATCTGTTTGCACTCTCACTGCTTTAGTGTCCACTTTGTGTGCTTTAATTCTGTAAGTTGAATAACTATTTCTAAAAGAACAATATGTAATGTATCAACTAGTGATTTCTTACTGTTTATCTTCTTTTCTTGAAATTCTGTAATATTTCTACCTTTTTCCTGTTTTTTTTCTCTTTAAATAAAAAAATGTATAATAGCTATTGTAAAAAAGAGAAAATAGGAAGTGGTATAAAAGATATAACTGCATGTATATTTATGTGTGCAGGATTGTTACCCATATTTCTTAGTTCTTGTTTGATTGTTGAACAGATCTGTTTGCAGTCTCACTGCTTGAGTGTCCATTTTGTGTGCTTTAATTTTGTAACTTGAACAACTATTTCTAAAAGAGCAATATGTAATTTATCAGCTTGTGATTTCTTACTGTTTACATTTTTTTTGAAATTCTGTAATATTTCTCTCCTTTTTCTGTTTTATCCCTTTAAATCAAAAATTAAAAAAAAACTGATAGGTCTGTCAAATATGAATAAGTATTTGTAAGGTTTGAATAACACAATTCATAAGCACAGATATGCAACAAATAGAGAACACCTATACATTGAAAACATATGAAACATTTATAAAATAGGAGTTCATATCAATTCCTAAGCAAATCCCAGAAAATCAAAAGTATAAGTACCATTTTTATCTACATTTTCTGAAGTAAAATAAAAAGTTTAAATATTAAGAGCAAAAAGATAGGCCTGAAATCCTATTCATTAAGAAATTTTAAAGTATTTATTGATGAATAATTTGCAGGTCTAAAAAAGCATAGTAATAGCAATAATAAAATATTTAGTGTGAAGTGCCTATAAGAATAGTACATATTAAACCCTCTGGCCTATAGCTGGTATAGTATTGAGAAGAAAATGGTTGGCTTTGATTTGATGTTTTTTCTTTTTGAAGGAAATAATGAAATATATTTATTTATTTCAAGAAAATAGAACCAGAACAGTGGAAGGAATAAAAAAACTATTAAAGAAGGAAAGTATAAAGACAGGAATGGAGATTTGCAATAGTATATAAAAAACTAAGAAATGAGGAAAATTACAACCAAGTCAAAGGCCAATTTATTATACATAATGTTTTCTTTTTAACCAAATGGTGTTGACAAAGACAAAGGAAGCTACACTGAGACTAAAAGGAGGGAAAAAGAAGTGTAGATAAAAAAGAAAAGAATTAAGAGAACACACTATGACTACTCATAAGTCAGTAATATTTTAAAAATACAGAATAATAAAATAGGTTAAAAACAAACTAGAACACATATATAAGAACTATTGAAAAAATTCTAGGCTCATTATTCATTAGGACTTCAATGGCAAGTAATAACAAGTAATTTCCACATGCCCAACCACTTAGAATAACCAGAAAAAGTAGATAATATTTTTTAATCCATGTAAAGAAATAAAAAGGAACAGTTCTTCCATCAGGATTCACTGGTATAAAAAACAAACTCAGATAAAATTATTAAGGATTTCAAGAGAATAAGAGCAGGGCAAAAAACATTCTGAACCTTTCAGTGAAGAGCCTTCTTGTGATTGTACTGGTCAGTGTTCCCAAAGCTGACCCTGTCTGCAGTGTTAAATCCCAAGGCTAGCAGTGACTTGAAATCTACTTGAAGATCAGGCCATTTTCAATGAGACTTTGTTCCATTATCTGCTTTTTAAAAATACCATTCCTATACTGGGGTGAGGAGATTCCATAGAAGTGGGTAGAGGGTGTTCTGTTAAGAACCTCTACCAGTTCAGAGATATACTCATTTTGTTTTTCTTGATTTTAGCATCATAAAACATATGTCACCAAAAATTCCTTGGATAGGCTTTTGCTATCAATCTTCACAGATTTCCACAGACTATATGTGTCTGTTTTATTTGGTGGTCACTTTTCTTGTAGATACTAAATCTTACTAAATCTTGTGAGATTAGAGTCTTGAGTATGAATTCCATAACATAAACCATTTTCAAATAAAACAGAACAGTAATATATTAAAATATAACATGAATTGTACATAATAAATATTTTTTCATTGATAATGATCTCAATCTTAAACTATTGCTATTGAGGGAATATTTCAATTTGATTTCATTTTTAAATTGCTTCAATGAGGACTTCCAGAATTATTGTGGAGTGGTAAGCAGCAGAGAAACAGCCTCTCTGAGAGTTGCAGTCCAGACACTGGAACATAGCAATGCAAGGAAGATAAGAAGGAGGGAAACGGGTCTCCTGGACCCAGGAAGGATCTGAAGCAAGAATTGAAGCCCATGGGGAGAGCAAAGAGAGAAATTTCATCGAAGAAGAAGGTAGCAGGCTGAGCCTTCTCCCTGAGTCAGGACTCACAGAGTGGGAGGAATGGTTCAAACATGCAGACACACAGTGACTGCTGGCAACACCAGAGACCTCCACAGAGAGAAGCATCAGTGGAAAGGAACAGTAGATTTGAAGGACTAACTAGCTAGGGATGGGTGCTGAGGGCTCAGTTATCCCATGAGAGAAAGAATAATAGTCTGGGAGCCATCTTGGAGAGGGAGCAACTGAACTCAGAACTCAGAACAACTTCAAGGTCCACCTATCAACTAGCTCCCAGCTTAGTTCAAGTCCACAGGAAGTATACTGATGGCTGCAGACTGAACAGGGGTGGTCTCAGTCTCAGGGTCAGAATCCAGCCTGAACTTCACAGAAAACAAAGGCACTGTCCTGCTGAAATTATCCACTAACCCACCTAAAACTACTGCTGGCTTACTGCTCTGCCTCCACATGCTGTCTATTAGTGACAACAGACACAACTGGAAGTGAACTTTTTTCCTTTGTTCTCGCTCTCTTTTCTTGTTTGTTTTGGGTTTTTCTCTCTCTTTTGTTTGTTTTCTTGTTTTGCTTTTGTTTTTCTCCATCATTATTTGACCTTGCTTTTAAATGAGTGTGAATGTGGCTTCTAGCTGCCTTGTGTTGCTATTCTGTTCTGTTCTTCTTTTTATTTCTTCCTTCTCTCTTTCCCTCCTGTCTTCTGTACCAGTTTCCCAAAATTTGCATAATTCCCCTTAGTCCTCCTGCTTTCCTTCTAATCTCTACCTCTTCTTCTGCCTCTCTATTTTTTCCCTAACGCCTTTAAAATTTGCTCACCTGAGGGTAAAATTGACATATTGAGTACTTATTTACTGCATATAATTTTCTGCTTGGTTTTAGATTTTCTTATATAAAATCTAGTTCATATGGTTAAAAGTGGAAAATTAATGGTTACCTCAATTTGCCATTTTCTAGGTTGTGTTTGATACTATTGCTGTTGCTGATCATACCACCTTAGCCAAAGTGGCATAATTGTTCTAACCAGCTGCTCTTCCTGGTGTTCCAAGACTGAGACTGCCTAAAGCATAGGAAATATTGTGGGTCCATGTAAAAGAAACAGAAACTGGGCCAAGCAGACAGCATATTCTCATCCCCAACAAATTGAAGGAGTCAGATTTGCAACAAACTCAAAATCCAAAAGCTAGCTATACCTGGAAGATACCTCAGAGAAGTAGTCATTACCTAAGGATCCTAAATGCTAGAAATGAAGAAACCCACCATAGGCAATTACAAGCATCACCACAGGAATTAAACTTAAAAAGAAAATGAGAAGACACTTAAGTTTAAGATGCAACCCCAGACACTCAGTTTACCAAACCCAGGAGGCAGTGAATGGGGCAATCTGAAAGCCACCCACCTGGTCTCGTTGAAGTGGTAACATCAAATAGCTTCAGTGATCACTAAGACATGGCTAGTGCATAGAGTGCAGCTCTGCAGACACTTCTACGATAATTTAAACAAAAATAATAGCAAACAATACTGTTTTCATAAACAAGTATAAAACTGTCCTCAGCAGTAAGAAATCCTTACTTGATTGAAGTAAACATTAAATAAAAAATTAAAGTACAGCACTGTTCAGAAAAACCTGTTGCAGTTACCAATGATGCCATTTGATTTCCTTTCCATTATTTAAGTAGCAGAGTTCTAAAGTGCACAAGGAATGAACTAATGCTGTTACTTTCTTCCATTAGACTCTAAAGTAAGGATAAAACAAAGGACATCAAATACATGATTACATGCAAATTTATAGAGATATAAAAGGAAAGAACACTATTTTGATTCTGAACCAAAGCAAATATAATTTCAAAGATAAATCTATTCAAAATATTCTAAATTAAACATAAGTTATTTTTAAATTAAAAAGGTACAATTGACCACCCAACACAGTAAATAACTTTGTAATTTAAAGAGTTCAGTTTCGCATGCTAAAATGAAAATGTAGATAATTTAATGAAAAAAAATTGTAAATCATTGGAAGAAATTGTTTTATTTCTATTAATGTTCCTAAGTTATCAATAATTCTTACCTGTACCAGACTATGTAGAAAGTTAAAGAAAAAAATAAACCCTACCAAGATATTCCAGTGCCATTACACTGTGTTACAAAATCTTAAAAGTGTATTTACAAGGGCTGGGGATTTAGTTCAGTTGCACAAATGCCTGCCTGGCAAATGCAAGGTCCTGAGTTCGATCCCTGGTTTCAAAAGAAAATAGTGTATTTACAAAAGCATTTTTAGATGGACCAAGGCCTCCGTGCTGTTCCCTTCACACAGGTGTGCCTGGCAGACGCTAACTACCCTGTGGCTACTGGGATGTGCTGTAGACCCCACGTTTGGGCATCCAAGATTGGGCTACTGCAAAAACTTGTTCCTTGAAAGGAGAGAGAAGAGATCTGCGTCATGTTGGAACTTAGGGCACTGGGAATCCAAGCAACTAGCAAGTGGCTGGGGCCTGGCAAGCCGCGGCAGCTCCAGGGCAAGAACCATCAGAACCTCCTAAGATCCGAGTCATGCTGGAACTTGGGGCACTGGGAAACCAAGCAACCAGCTCGCCACCCTGGTAAGTGGCTGTGAGCCTACCAGCGCACGGGCTGAGATTCAAACACCTCCACACCCTGTAGGCAATTGGGAGCCAGAGATCTGAGCATCTCTTGCAAAGTTGACTATATGCAATATAGCAAATAAGGGGGATTTTCTTCTACCATCTCTTTGAAGGCAAATATTTTTTATCACTGTTTTACTCTGTTCTGATTAATGGTATTGCTCTATTCAATATTCTGTTTTGATAAGTTCTATAATGTTCTTAATTTCCCTTTGTTTTTACTATACCTGATTGAAAGAACAACTACTGTGAAGAAAACGAGATATATGTGGTACCTATTACTGTTATCCCGGTAACCTGCTGTGAAGTTCTGTACCAATTTCACTACGTTGTCTCAATTGGCTTTGCTCTGTCTTGCTCTGTCTTGCTCTGTGGTATTTTACTACTTTAAAAATAAATAAATAAATAAAATTTTAAAATAAATAAAAAAATAAAATTTATAAATAAATAAAAAGTAAATAACAAAACAGATAAGCAAAATGCTGAGCAAGCTGAAACATGATATAACTAAACAGATAATGGACTTAAAAAGCAAAAGGATATAACTGCATGTATGTTAAAAAGCAAAAGGATATAACTGCATGTATGTTTAAGTGTGTAGGATTGATAACCATGTTGCTAAGTTATTGTTGGATCATTGAACAGAACTGTTTGTAGCCTCACTGAATGTCCACTTTGTATGCTTTAATTTTATAACCTGAACAATTATATCTAAGAAGACAATATGTAATTTATCAACTAGTGATTTCTTACTGTTTATTTTTTTTGAAATTCTGTATTATTCCTTCCCTTTTTCTGTTTTGCTTTTTTTCTCTTTAAATTAATTTTTTTAAAAGCATTTTTACATGTATATAACAAGTTATCTTAGGTGATTGTAAACTTTTGCAAAGATATTATAGTATCTTTTTTATTTTATGAAAATTACTTGTATTTAATTTATATAAAATATATACATACAAAATGCCATTAAAATGTTTTATGTAGATGTATACATGTATTACATATATACCAATGTGTATTATACATGCATTCATGTATAAAAATATATCTAATATGCTGAAAGAAGTATATTCCATGTATCATTGTAGATTTCATTGCCTTTTCATAGGCAGGAACATTTTATAACCTAATATGAGGCATCTGTCAAAGACATAACAGTTCCATAAATTCTGGCTTGGCTACTTCCTCCAGCTTGGATTTAAGAAGCACATTTTGATGATTCACGCACATAGCATGAGAATGACCTTGACAGTAAAATGACTTCAAGCTACATAAACTCATAAATAAAAGGAAATCAAACCTTTCATACAAGTATTCCATGCAAGAAAACATTCTGTAAAATTTGAGAAGCCTGTTCTAAATTGCCACATTGGGTGTACCTGTCTAAAAAGATTTTCACTTGTAGTTTCCATTTCTTTAACACACTCACATACAATTTCATCATCTTCCCAAGAAAAATACTTTGAAGTTGAATGCATTTTTGAAATGCGCTAAGATGGGATTTGTTAATAAGTTATTTATTTTCCACAATTAACTGTATTAGCTAGAGGAGAGTTTCTCAATCTGTTACATGCATATAAACCACTTGGGGAATCATATTAAAATGCTGCATTCTGATTTTGTAGGTCTGGGACAAGACTGTATTTCTAGCAAGTTTCCAGGTGCTGTCCAACCAACCTCTTATTATATATCAAAAGTCTAAAAAATTTCAGCCATGAGTACAAGCGTCTATTCCCTCTCACACATATTCAACAAACTCACACCCAGCATAAACTGTGAATCATCCTTTCTGTCCTCCTAAAAGTGAAATTAAATTTAAGGATATTTTAAAGTTATTTTTCTTTGTATTTTATTTATTCCACTTGATTGTGGAAAATAAACAGCAAAATGCCTTCAGGAAAATATGAGTTAGAGATATTTATTAGATTTGCTAGAGAGTAATTATGTAAAGCTTTAAGTTAATTAGTTAATTTGCTAAGCTTATCTAAATCCTAGTGGAAACAATCCTCATTAAGTTTTACTAAATGGAATTCGTGGCTTACATTTATTTAAAGAGGAATTAAAGAGGTTGATTGGGCACAATTTAAAGTATACAGTCAAAAGGGGGGACCACAAAAGAGAGGTGTATTGTAGTCTGATCTGTGAATAGTAATTTGTGGAAATCTGTGGAATGCCTGAATCTATAGAAAATTTGGGTTTGGTTTACAGAAGATAAGTGATGGCTCACAGGTAGAAAAATAATGACTCATTTTTCAAATGAAAATAAAACACCCCATTTTTCAGGAGAAAGTCTTGGGCCCTGTTGCTTAGTACTTTTTTTAATGGTTGATCTAAGTAAGGTGTTTTGCATAAAAACATTCTTTGAAAACTTTAAATCTGTTGCTTTAACTTAAGGACAGGATCTGCCCTTTACATTATAAACTAAGCTAATTTGTGGATTTAAAATACCTTTAAGAGGCTTGGGGTATCATGGTTTCTTAGTTACTTCTTTGTTGCTGGGACAAAAATGCCTCACATCTATAAGTTAAAGGAGGAAAAATTTATTTTAGCTCACAGTTTGGAAAGGTTTTGCTGCATAGTCAGCTGCCTCCAGGGCAATGCAGCAGGGCAGCAGAGCATGGCAGAGGAAAAACAGCCCATGTTAGGGTACACAGAAGGCAATGAACTGCTTTCCTCTCTCTTTATATTCTATTCAGGCTACGAGCCCACTAACTGGTAACACCTACACCTAGAATAGGATGTTTGTCTTCAATACATCCATTCAGCCATACCCAGGTCTATGCCGATCTAATCCGTGAACTAATCTACTTATCAAACACCCTAATCCAGTATCACACATCCATGATTCAGCTACCTTTCAAAGCCCCACCTATAAGTGTATGAGAGTTTGTGGAGACAAACAGATGAGGCACAACATAAGCATAAACAAAACTAGAGAGTATGGATATGGTTAACCTTCGTTAATTTGATGTCCTGAAGTTGCAGTCTTATTAAAAGTACAATTTTCAAATAATGATTTCCCTTGTCATCTTTCTACTTATTTCTTTTATCCTTTTGTCATTCCCACTCCCTGACACTCTGGCCTCTTATTCTTAAGGGATGCAGAGTAGCCAAGGATGTGTCTTCTTCTGGCTGCTTCAGGGTGAGGTGGGTGAACTCACCCTACCTACCCAGGGATCAAAAATCTCACCGATTGATCTAAATGAAAAAGACAGTGTTTATTGTTTGACAAGCCATCCTACCTTGATAGTCAAAGTTGTAGTCCCAGTGCCTCATTCATTCTTAGACCTGGCTTAATGAAGAAAATGTCACTAGATAGAGTCCAAGATAGTCCCTTAAAGCAGAGATGGGGATTTGACTTATTCCATTTGTGGCATGAGTTGTATGTATGTTTGCTGACTTCCATGACATAAAAATAATTTTTAGTAAGCTAAGAAGCATAAAAACATTAATTAAGCAGCATTTAATGTATACACTCAAAGAAAATAGCATGTGGGCCCTCAAGAGAGAGGTGCTTGGCTTTCCTCCAAATATGTGACAGTTAATCTTGATGATCAATTGATTGAATTAAAAGTTGCGTAGGGAGATGATTAAATTTCGAGGGCACTAAACTCATCAATAGATTAACCCTTCAATAACTTCCTGAATGAACTGGCAATTAGGAAGAAGAGTTTATGGAGGAAGTAAATCACTGGGGGTGTAGCTTTGAATAATAAATATTTCTCTGAATTTTTCTCACTCTTCCTATATTCAGCCTATCATAGATTTCCTTCACTACCCTCTTCCATCATGATGTTTCTGCTTTGAAGCTGGCTGATTATGGGCTAAAACCTCTGAAAACATAAATCAAAGTAAACCTTTCCTCCTCTAACATCAGATATTTTGTCCCAGAAATGAAAATGTGAAAATGTAACAATGTAGCATAGTAGAAAAACTCAGCCAGGCAAATTAGTTATATAAGGCTACCAAAGTCCGTTTACTTCAACTTTCTCTACCCTTCAACCTAAGAAAACTGTGGAAAGGAGATTGTTTCTAGAATCAGACATTGGGTTAAGACATAATAGATTCCACTTATTTGTATGACCCTGGGCAAGTTGCACCCATGCCCTGAGCTTCTGTTTTCCTACCTACATGGCAGTCAGCTTTCCATCACTGTGAAAAAGTACCTAAGAGAATCCATTTAAAAGGAGGAAACGTTTATTTTGGCTCATAGTTTCAGAGGTTTCTGCCCAAGGTTATTTGAGTCTATCGCTTCGAGCCTGCAGAAGCATAGCACATCACTGTGAGAATGCATGGAAGAAGCCTCTTCACCTCATGATAACAAGGAAGCAAAAAGAGAGCAGAGATGAGTCCAGTATCCCACACAAGGCCATGTCACCAGTGACCTAACTTCCTTTCCACTTCCTAAAGTCTCTAGTGCCTCCCAATATCACCATGGCCTGGGAGTCAAGCCTTCATTACATGGGCCTTTAGGATACAGATTGTAGCAATGGGTTCTTAAAAATCATGCTTCGATCATTTAAAACTTATTTATTGAACGCCTACAATGAGCCAGGCATGGTTCAAACACTTGGGATTCATCAGTGGTCCAGAGGACACAGACTTCTCCCTCATATGTTCGTTAGGCTCTGACAAATATCAGACATTCAAAAAATGGTCACAGTTACCTTTATTCAGTAGCTTTCTAGTCTTTGATGTTTTCCAGATAGCTCACTGGTAACACAAAACAGTCATTCTCATCAAACTTTGATAGCAGCGCTCAGATACTGCTTACTGTACACAGTACCAGACATGATTCTAAGCATGTTACATGTGTGTCTAAACTAATTTAATAAACATATCCACCAAAAGGTGTGCTATTATTCTCATTTCACAAGTACAAAAACACTTTATCAGAGAGAAAAAAGAATTTTCCAAGGTTACAAAGCAGATAAATACTAGAGCCAGAGGTTAAACTCAGAATTTGGATTCAGACAGTTTACTCTTAAACACAATACCTTACAGTAATAAAGTTAGAACAATTTTAAGCAAGTTCAAAAAGTTTCAATTTATGATTGAAGAAAATAGCTGCAGACTATATATTAGCTAGGTTGATTATGCCCTCTGGTGGAAAACTGGACAAAAAAAAAAAAGAAAGAAAATAGAAAGAAAGAAAGAAAGAAAGAAAGAAAGAAAGAAAGAAAGAAAGAAAGAAAGAAAGAAAGGGAACTTTAAGAACAATAGGAAGAGAAAACAGAAAATTACTAACATTCTGAACTCTTCAAAAGTTTACAAGCTTATGAAAAGGGCAGTAAAATGTAGGAACAAAAAACACAAAAATGCCATGAAAGAGTCCAAGGGATCAACGTGACAAGACTCCTTGCATAGTAGCTACCAAGGCAAAGCCCCTAACGTGACACCTTTGTACAGGAAATTGGAGGTAAAATCTCAAGAAATAAATAGTAGAGGTACAAATTTTTACTAGAAACAGTTTTAATTAAAAAGTGTCTTCAGCATTCAAAACATATAATCATGAATCTTCTCAGGAAGACACACTGTTAACAGCAAATTTGGATTCCCTCCATTACACCATTAAAATTCTCAGGATCGATGAATTCCTAGGAAGATACCCTTCTAAAATTTTATAGGCTGCTTCTGAGTCCCATATCTTTGTCATTGCCTACACAAAACCTGAGTGGAATAAAAATGCCTTTGCTCATCAAACTCTGCAAAGAATTTAATGTCAAAAGGAGTTAAATGTAAGTTGACTGCAGCCACTTGACAGCAGCACAGCATTTTATATGGTTGGAGTCGCCAACGCTGATACATTTCCTGTGCTCCAGCAGCAGAGAAAGGGCAGAATTACTGCTCTCTTATGCTCTTCTTCCATCTTCTGCTGCGTCTCAGCAGTGAGAAGGTCCTGTTTCCTGGAGGCCAGGAAACTCAGAAAGACTTGTTCCTTGGCAGGTTGAGAAACCATCGCCCTCATCTCCTTTCTCTTCCTTCTTGGATCTCTCAGGAAGACGGAAGATGACATTGGAGATGGCTTGTGCATTTGTCTCCTGAGGGTCTGTGACTTTGTGTTAGTTTATCTAGAGAGAGAGAACACAATTTCCTATGCCTGGGGCCTGGAACACTGGTTCTTCAGTAAGTTAATCCTCTGGAGTCCTATTCATCTATCCTCCTAAGGCCCATCTCCCCCTCAATTAAAGTGCTTCTAATTTATCCTCTGAAATGAAAAAAGTTTGCTGTTATAAATACTAAAACTTTTACCTGAATATTTTTTTTTAAATATTAAGTTTTGGGAAAGTAATACTACTACTTAAAAAATATTTCTTTCTGTGTGCTTGGAGTTAGGTAAACAATGTACTTGTTTCTTTGTGTTTTCACAATCTCTATGCTTCTGAGTTTCCTATCACCCTATTCTAACACTTAAAAAAATCATTTTCTATGGGACTTTTTTAAAACTTTTAGAGTGAAATAGATTTTGTTCTTCCCCAATATGTGACAAAAAATAGATAAAAAGAATTAGTTTTCTTCACAGGAGCATGGAAACTTCTGAGGACATTAGGCATTTTCACCCCAAACTCATTCAGTGATTTGCTAGAATACTTTTCTTACAAATATTTATCACCTCAGAAACCACAAAGTTGATAGGTCAGTCATATCTGCCTCTATCATAGCACAGAGTATTTCATACACTTGTAAAAGAGAAGCAGAAGGAGCAAGGAGTTCTTTTCAAATCACTTAAGAGCCTCTTTAGTAGTTCTTTGTGCTGATCTTATTAGAAGTAATTTTTCAGCTGGGCATAATGGTGCACATCTATAATTTGTATTCAGGGAGCTTGAGGTAGGAGTACTGCAGGTTGGATCCCAGTCTAGCCAGCTTAGTAAGACTTCATCTCAAAATTTTGAAAAGTAAAAAATGTTGTTCACTTTGAAGACTGCAGTCATTCTCCAGTAAATAATAGTGATAATAATAGTAATAATAATAATAATACTTCTTATTCCATTCTGGTGCCATATTCTGCTTGCTTTGCACGTATTGCCTTCCGTCTTTTCCTATGGTTAACTTACTGTGTCTATTTTTTCTATTTTTATGTACTCATCGTGGTGTACAGGTATATATGCAAATCACATCTTGATCCTTTTTACTTCCCTGTCTCCTCCCATTGCCATATCCCCTTCCCATCTCCACAAAGTCTACCTCCCTTTTTCCTATCATTTTTCTTCTTTTCTGCTGCTCTTTAAATTGTTTATACTTTGGGTGTCTTGTATAAGATTAGCCATGTGATTTTTAACCTTCTGTATCTGATTTATTTCACTTAGCATTATGGACTCAAGATGTGTTCATTTTTCTACAAATGATTCAATCCTGTTCTTTTATAACTGATTATAACTAATTATTTAGATTTCTTTCACTGTCAGAAACATTCAAATAAGTGTAAGCACTAGTATTTTGGCCATAATAAAATATAATAGGTATTTTATTTATTAGGTGTCAATAAATGCATTCTCATTTATATTTGCTAATTTAATCATTGTGTTAATATGTAGGCAGTATTACCTTCTCCTGATAAACACAAAAAGTGAAGCTCATAAATATTAAGAACTTGCTCAAGGTTGACTAGTAAGTAGAAAAGTCAGGATTTGAAGCCCAAGATAAAAATCTCTCTTTCTACTTGGGACACTTTTATTTCATAAATGCTTTGGATCAATAAATCTAATCTTTACATAGTCGCTTCTATTTATGGGTAGTTATCTCTTGCTTATTGGCAATACAGAAAGATTCATATTAACAAAACATAGTGGATATTTAACCTTTCTTGCTTAAAATTTGATAGTTTCCTTCCCCTTCACTTTCACCATGATGATTGCATGTTTCTTTTCACTAATTTTGCACCATAATTCTCACATGAAGTCACAAAGCAACCCTGACAGACAAGCCCACACCTTCTGAAATCAAGTGGCAAAGTGCAAATAGACTCTAGGACCAGTTTTTCATTCCCCTCTAACTTGTAAAGATATGTTAGATACCCCCAAAAAAGTCATAAAAACCAAAATCAAAAAGGCATTAACAAAGTAATATTTTGCAAACCTAAAATTATAGGTTCTTTAAGAACTTCAAAGCTCAGAAGGCAAAGGAAATGTTACTCCTGTGTAAAGTGAATGGAGAAGCATTCTAAAAAAGTCACAGCAGGTTCTGCTGCTAATGTAGAAGAAACTCCACATTCAATGGCCAATCTATTATCTCTCAGAGAAGAAATCAATCCAAATTTATTGTTCTTGTGTTTATTAATTTCAGAAAGTTAATTTGTGTGTGTAGGGGGGTAGGGTTATAAGGACTAGATTTGTAACCAGTTTCCTGTCAATTTGAGAGCAAAAATGGAGCAAGAGTCATTGCTCCATTCCAAGTTCGTAAGTCAGTCATATCTGCCTCTGTCATAGCACATAGTATTTGATACTATGGAGGAGTCCGTTACTACAAATCCACAAGTGGTGGGAGTTCAAGGAATGCGCTGAGTACATTTGGAATCTGTTCTCATCTATCTAGAATTTGTTTTTAAAGAGTCTGGGAGATCTGAGTATTAATGTACTACATACATAGCTACTTAGTGTGACATATAGTTTATGATGAGAGAAAAGACTCATTTAGCATTTGTTGTGTAATCTTAGCCCAACACTGTTCAGAAGAAACAGAATGAGTCAGACATGGAATTTAAAGGTTTTTAGTTATTGCACTGTAAAAAATAAAAATAAGCAAGCAAATCTAACTTTCATAACATTTTATTTAACCCAGCATACCCAATATGCTATTTCGATGTATAGTCAAAATGAAAGTTATTGGTGAGACTTCCCTTTTCTTCATACTAAGTCTTCAGTATCTGCTGTGTATTTTATACTTACAGTTCATCTCAGTTTGAAGCCAATTTCCAGAGCATGCTAGTCACATACTGTTCCTGATTGGTGCAGATCTAAACTTTGAATATTAACAATGTTTTAAAATGTTCTTGAAGAGATAAAAGAACTGTGTCCTTCACATCTATCCTAATTAGCATTATATATGATTAACATTATGTATTATGTATTACTGATTAGCATTTATTTATACATACATGGTGTCTATATCTATGCTAATTCATATTATGTCTGTATATATTATTTTTCTAAGCCAATAACATAAATTGAATAAAAACTAATATTATTTCACTTATTTTTACATTAAACTTCCACGAACGAACATACTGAAAAGGATGGTGTTGAAAGAGCACCATCTTGTGGTGTTGCGTTTACACTGTAGAAGATTTTGAAAAAAAAATCAGGGTAAGATTACTTTATTAGAATTACTTTAGTAGAATTACATTTTTTTCTTATATGCGATCTTTATAGCAGGTTCTCAAGTCATATGAACTGGTTAAGACAAAATTCCTTGGAAAAAAGACATGAAATGTTAATCTCTGGGTGACGGATAACACTCCAGCATGGACCCTGGCTAATGGCAAGTAGGTTTCAGTGCTCGTATGTTAATATGGTATTTGCTTCAGTGAAATATGAAACTGAAGTATTACATTTTTTGTGGGAAATAGCAAAAAAAGGTAAATGAATATGAACACACTGAAATTGTAACAGAAATGTTAAATATAATCCCCATCATCTATTAGTGAAAACAGCTACTACGGGGCTGCCACCATTACCTTTATTAGAATAAACATCTCAATGAAACCACATTTCCCATTAAATGATCATTCCAACTGACTAAAAATACTAGTTGGTCCAACAGTATATTAGAATGGCCAGGAATGACCATGTGAGAATACAAACTGCTCAGTAACTTATCCAGAGTGATCCCACAAAGGAAGTCATTCTACAGTTAATCTCTGTTTAGATCTTACGTGGCCAGGATCAGCAACAATGTAAATGAATTAAAAAATCTCATGAGAGATTTTACTTATATTCATCCATAAAACAAGAGACTCCTTAGATGTTGGAATAAAAAGAAGTTTTAGTAAGCTTTAATGGTTACTTTGTTATTTTTGGAAAATATCATATCACAAAAATATCATATAATATCACAGTAACCAGGAAAATATGAACTAGTGTATAAGCTAGCCACTTAATATTCATAATAATAAAAAATTAAACAATCCAAATATCCACCAACAGATGAGTGGATAAATGAAATGTGTATACCTTTTAGAGTATCATTCAGTTAGAAAAAAGAAGTGCTTATTATGCTACATGACCATGAAAACATGTTAAATGAATCAAGCCAAATGCAAAAGACCACCTATCATATGATTCCATTTATATGAATGTCTTGACAAGGCAAATCTTTAGACACAAGAGGTAAATTAGTGACAGGAACTAGGAAAGAAGCAGAAAACAGAATTAAGGATTTATCTGGGGTGACAAAAATACTGCAGAGATAATGATTGCACAAGTCTATAAACACATTACTAAAAATTTCACATTTTATACTTAAAAATGGCTGATTTGTGACAATGCATTGTATCTTAAAACTTAGTAAATCTCTAGTCTATAAAAATCAAATTAATTAGTTCTAATGGCTTTAGAGATCATTTAACCCTTCCCCTTTTGTTTTGTTTATGCCTTTTTTTTTTTTTTGCTTAATTTCTCTGAATAGGATTTTCAATACTAGGTTGAAAACATCCTTCTCTTGTTGCTCACTAAGAATTTCATCACGGAGAATGTTAGCTATGAGCCTTTTATACATAGTCTTTATTATATTGCCTTATATTTCTTCTATAACTTTTTAAGTATGAAAAGATGATGAATTTTGTTTTTCTTTTTTGCATCTAGCAAAGGAATTATAAGATCATTGTTTTTCATCTTGCTCATGTGTATTTGATTTGCAGCTCAGGGATCAACCCCATTTGATCATGGTGAATGACCATTTTAATGTGCTGCTGAATTCAGGTTGCCAATATTTTAAGGATTTTTGTATCTGTGTTCATTGGTCATAAAATAATATTTGCAATAACATACAAATTTTAGGAATAAATTTAATCAAGGAGGTAAAAATCTACACTGAAAATTACAAAACACTGGTAAAACTGAAAACCCAAATAAAAAGTTATAGCATATCGATGGATTGGGAGAACGAGTATTGTTAAAATGCCAGATTTTCCTGTAATGAACTAGTCAATGCAATCATATCAAAACTACAATGTTTCAAAGAAATGAGAAAAAACAGTCCTAAAATTGGTATTGAAAAACAAAGACTGTGAACAAAGCAAAATGATCTTGGGCAAGATAAAGCTGGAGGCGTCACATTACCTGATTTCAAATCTAGTATAAAGCTGTAGCAATAAAATTAGCATAGAATGGCCACAAAAATAGAGAAATAGAACAATGAAAGAGGGCACAGAAATAACTCACAAGTGGTCAATGCAGGTGCCAAGAGCACACCACAAGAGAAGAGTTTCTTCAATAGTGCTAAGAAAATTCACATATGAGAATGAATGGAGTCCTTTATATTTTAAAAAAATCAACTCACATGGGGTTAAACACACATCACTAATCAACGGGAAATGCAAATTAAAATCATAAAATACCGCACACCTATTAGGCTTTTTATCAAAAAGATACCAAGTGTTAGTGGAGAAAAGGGAGTCACTGCACACTTTTGGTGGTAAAGCAGTACAATCATTTTGGGAAACAGTATGACAGTTCCTTAAAAAAATAGAACTATATATGACTCAGCAATTTATTCTCTTCCTATGTGCCCGAGAGAAATCAGCACATTGAAGAGATATCTAATCCCAGCACTCTAAAGGCTGACAGAAGCAGGAGGATCACCAAGAGTTCAAGGTCAGCCTTCACTACATAGCAAGACCCTGTCTCATAAAAAAGAAAAAAAAAAAATAGCCAACAAATATCTGAATGCCCACATATATTGCAGCTGGTATAATACACCATAATAGCTGGTATATAGACCAAATGTAAATATTAATTGATCAATGAGTAGAGAAAATGTTGCATAATTATGCATAATGAAATAGTCGTCTTAAAAATAAATAATCTTGCTATTTCCAACAACCTAGATGAACTTGAAGACATTGTGCTGACATAAACCAGGTACAGAAATACAAATACATGGTTTCACATGTACGCGAATCTTAAACAATCAAAACTGTAGAAATAGTGGACTAGTAGACACCTGTGACTATGGTACATGGAGAGGAGGGATGAAGAATGAGGAGATATTAAAGAATAGTTTCAGTTACATGGGAAGAATTTCTGGAGATCTACTGTACAGTATGATGATAACATTGATAACAGTTGTAATGTAAAAACAGGAAAAAACTTTAAATGCTTTCACAGGAGGTGAGACATGCTAATTAGCTTGACATCATTTTCTAATGCATACATATACATACATGCACGTATCACACATAGAAATAAGAGGGACAAAATGAGCTTTATTTATAAAGGGGTGTATTATTTGAAGCTATGATACAATAAGCTTAAGGGAAATTCTATAAATCCCAAAATAACTAGAATCCTTATATGAAATTAGCTAATAAACTAGACAAAAAGGAATTGAAAAAATTTAATTCAGAAGGTAGAAAGAAAAGTGGGAACAAAAACCAGGCAAATCAAACTGAAAACAAATATTAAGATAGCAGATTTAAATCTAACCATCTTGGTAACCCTGTAAGTGAAAATGATCTAATCATCCCAGTGAAGAGATTATAGAAATTATCAACATAGATTTAAAGATTACTTGACTATATGCTGATTCAAAGAAATACATGTCTAATAGATACTGTGAAACAGGAAGAAAATGTTCAAATGGGAAGGGGAATTAGGGATAGGGGAGGGGAGGGGAAAAGGGACAAGGAAAACATGGAAACAAAGCTTTTATAAATAAAGGAAAGAGGCATTGTAGAGACAGTAGGGGAAGGGGAAAAACAAACAAGATATTATGTATGGGTACAAATTCCTCAATGAATGTGATCATTATGCATTCCTAAAATGTACCAATAAACTGAATTTTTAAAAAATATATGTTAAGCTGGGGATTTAGCTCAGTGGCATAAGCACCTTTTTTGCAAGCACTTGGTCATGAGTTTGATACCTGGTACCAAAAAAAAAAAAAAATTGACTAAAAAAGACATGTTAAATACAAGAAAAAAATACCAAAAACAAAAAGTGAAAATGGGTAGGAGCAGTATTTTAAAAATATTATGTATTACAAACATACAAAAAAAAGGAAGGGGCTCAAGAGATGGAGGTAAAGAGGGAGAGGATGAGAAAAAGGAACTAAAATATATCACATACATGTTCCAATTCCCCACAAGGAATGTAAACATTATATACTACAAACAAGTAGTAAAAAAAAAAAAAAAAAAAAAGAGCCAGAAAAATAAGCAACTGAATTACCTATTGTACCATCAGGCAGTACAGATTCCTTTAGCACAAATGCAAGCACACAAGTCATGTAAAAATATACTGAGGACAACAATTCCCAAGGTTTTACATAGCTTTTAGCAGTTTCAAAATACATAAAAACAAAAACTGATAAAACTATGCACCACCTAATAAGAACAAAGGGATGCTGCACTAATGCACACCGGAATGAATCTCCAAATGTTTAGTGAAAGCAGCCAGACAAGAGTAAACACTGATTCCACTGAATTCTCAAAAAGGCAAACTAATCTGTAATCACAGATCAGTATTACCAAGATGAGCAGGATTATGAAGGGTCAGGAAAAACTTGTGAAAGTTATTTTCATTATGGTGGCAGATTTGTATCAACATGTGTAACAAAACTTACCATGCTTTTCAATACCATCAGTTTTATCAAGATGCTTATTTCAAGACCCAACGATGTAAGTACTGAGTTATGCTACTGAGAGAAGAAAATTTTTTATCTAGGTAGAGCCAGCCAGGGTGTCTCACAAGCTCTCCATGGACAGATACCAATACATTTAGTGCCTTCACACAAATGCAATTGATCACAGCTTTCTAATTCAGTTATTTCTAGGATTAAGGTATTTATAAAAATCAAAGGCACGATTATTCAGCTTATACCAACTTTATTAATAACAAGCAAAATTATTTTAACATATATATACATTTTCTTGCTTTGGCACATAAAATACAGAAATATTTACACACATATAAAATGTTTTAAAGTTATCTTCAGAAATAAAGACAGCAATATTTTACAAAGCACACATTTGTGGAAACAGACACATTGAAAAAAAGACTGAGAACAAATGACAAACATTTAAATTAACAAAGTCTAGAAGTTGATAGCTGAGTTGGTATTAATTTGATAAAGCAAATATAATCCTAATTGGTGGTAAGCCAGATTTATATTTAAGATTGTCTAGACAAAACTAGATGGACTTGCTTTATCATGAAATTGAATCAATTTTATTTTACCCTCTAAATCGTCTTTGGTAATTTTTTCACTTTTGTATAAATATTTAAAATTTCTAATTTGTATTGAGAATTTTAAGGTTTTTCACAATAAATTGTAAAATATTTTAAGAGCTTGCCTATCCTCTATTTTAGGGGAACAAAATTCCAAATAGTAACATTAAAAAACAATTACATTTACTTTTACAATAAAAACCTAACATTGTCTAATTAGCCTTCCTGATAATTTACAATTGATTTATTTAGTGGTCACAACCTTCGTAGATTCTCTTTGCTTTTTTTCGTACCAGGAAGAGGACCCATTTTATAACTGGTTTTTAGGAGCTTGCCTTTTGAGCAGTCTTCAGTGGTATGATAATCACATAGACACTTTGTACAATAATCAAACCTGCAACCTTCTCGTTCACAGGTTGCACGCTGTAAATAGCAATCAAATTTTGCTGGTGATTTACAGCGAATGCATGCTTTTAAGCTTTCATTCTTTTTCAAAGTCTTGGCAACCTAGAAAACAAAAGAACCCATAAATATGAGAAAGGACTAACTGTACTGCAATTTAGTAAAATCAAGAAGGATACCTCTGTACCTTGTCAACTCTTACCCCAAGGAGCCTACCATTCACTGGGCAAGAGATAGCCATCACTTGTCAAGGGGTCTGACGGCCTCTACTACTTTTAGACATGCCTTTTTTCTCACAAATGCTATTTACAAATCCAATCCCTAACTTAAATGTTACCTTTTTCTATAACATCTTCCTAGTGTCTGTCACTTTAAGAATTGGTTGCTTTCCCCCATTATTTCTCTTTTTATAAACCACCTACCACAATATAAGGCAATTTTTTTTTCCTGTAGCAGTCTTACATTTTATTTCAAAACACGGGGAAAAAGATTATGGTTTTTTAATTTAAATTTACAAGATTATGCATGTATGAGCAGAACTTTTAGTAGAGATTAGCCAATGATGTGAAGATACTGCAGGAAGTATTGACTACTAAGAACTGGTATTTTTTGCTTAGCTCTTCCTTTACTCACAAAATGCAACAATTGTAAAATGTAGTGTGAGAATTTTAGTTTTCTTTTTCTGTTGGTGGTGGGGGGGGGGCAGTTTGGTACCAGGGATTGAACTCATGATTTCACACTTGCTAGGCTGGCACTGTGCCACTGAGCTGTATCATCGGCCTGGTGTGAAAATTTTAAAAATAAGTTCAAGTCACTTTTTAGAGTAAAATGAGGGGATAGACGATGTCTGTTAATAATCCCTTAAGTTCTTAATTACTATAATTAGAGTTAAATGAATACCAGTATTAGGTGTCATAATCTGGTATGGAATATAAGTTATTATCTAGAGTAAAGTTATATTTGTACCTTGTTTCCTATTCCTCACTTTAAATCTTTTTAACAATTAATGCCAATGTTTCTAATTTGTTAATAGAGTAACATTACCTCAGAGAATTCACTGTGTCGACTATAAGAAGAACCTTTCTGATCATCTTTCTTGGATAACTTGGCTTGAACATCTTTTTTGGGAAGAGCCTGGGATGCTGATTTCTGAACAGAAGCTAATGCAGTTCTGATCATAACATATTCTCTGGTTGAAGCATGTGGTGAAAACTTAATGCTCTTTTCCTAATTAAAAAACATTAATAGTAATTAAGATAGTTTCTTAGATCAATTCAGTCAGCTACTTTTAGTTCCTACATATGTAAGAAAGGTCTAACTTACCTGTACATGCTTACATACAGGTACACATACCTATTCAGACACAGAAAGTCTAGTTTGTTGACACAAAGTATGAACCAGAAACAGAGAAATCATTTTATATACATAGTCTGTATGACATGTATGTATATATGTATTTTTTAGACAAGGTCTTGTTATGTAGTTCAGGCTGGCCTCAAACCCACAGCAATCCTCATGCCTTAGCCTCCTGACTGCTGGGATTACAGGCATGCACCATATCAGGCTCTTTACCGTGATTTGTAAGTAACAGAAGTTGAAGTACTATGGACAAAACAAATGGTCCTTCCACCCATTACCAGAAGATGGCAGTATCCATATTCAAATGTTATCTCAGTTATGACCATTTAGATTAATTTTTTATCACCAGTTTTTAAGCAAACTGAACTTGGGTACTTTAAGCAACTTACTGTTAATATAAAGTTACTTCTGGTTAAGTAGCAGCCTGTCCAATTCTTAAGACTTGAAATTTTAGTCATGTATAGATCTTGATTCCTACAGTTTCCATGTATTTTAGGAAAAAAATGCATTTCCTCTTCTATAGTATGAATTTAATACGTTGAAAATTTACTGTTTTTCTGGTAACTAATCAAAACAAGAAATCTTTTCACAACCAAATGTCTTAATCACTCTACAAATAAAACACTACACAAATTTTATACAAATAAATTTCCAAAGGCTATAAACCACATACACACAAATGGCAGCTAAGATCCACTAAATGGTCAACTCTCATTATCTGAGTAATTCCTCTCTTATTACTTTGGAATTCTATTTCTATTTTGATATTCTAATTCCTCCCTTACTATCTTGAACTGAACAAATAAATGACCAAGTTGGATTCCTTGCTCTTTAATTTTCAAGTTGGTGCCTTACTGAGTTCTGAAAGGCTAAAATGCTTTGTGAATTTAAAGAAGGGTTTCTAGATTACCTTTTCCCCCTACTTATTTAGAAAGGTAAAAGAGTAATAGCAATGCACTTGTAAAAGCACACATCTACAAAAACTTACAGTAACTCTTTGCATTGCTTTTTTGTACAAGTGGGATGCCCCTTTATCATCTTCTAGAATCTTCTTCCAAGTAGTGCTCACTTTAGACACACTGGAAAATAAATGATCATAAAACAAACAATTAAAGTATGACAAAGATGCTTAGATTAATCTAGTAGAGAAATAACAGCACAAAAGTGTAATATGCATTAACAGTACCTTCAGGCAGTTAAAATGTAAGGTTGCCCATGCCTAATCATTTGGGTTTAACAGTCCTAAAATGGGGCACAGGGTTCTATTTTAAAAGCTCCCTATCAAGTAGTTCCAGGTTAAGAACCACTATTTTTGTTTTACCTTTTTTTACAGTATTTGTGAAAACCAAGCAACCAGCATTCAGTATGTGAAACTATGCTAAATGTCTGCTAAAAGGTACATATATCAAAGTACTTTCTTTGAGATGTATTGCTACTAGAAGTCAATTTTAAAAAGCTATTAACCTAAAAAAAGTACAATCTGTGATAATTATCATTTAAAGAGCTAGTCAACAAGTCGTATCAACTCTTCACTTTACCTCTATTTCATAAGGACTATAGTAAAACTACATACACTTGCCAAGTATTTCTAATTTTTCAAAAAGCCTGAAAATTAACTCAATGGAGCTGAATTTAACCTAATCCAACAGCTATATAATCATCTTATTCCTCAAAGCTGTATCATCCTAATGGATTTTCCTTGATGTAAAGAGGAATATGTTTTTCCCTTTGCTATATAGCCCAGAGAGACCTCGAATTTGTGGCTATACTCCTGCCTCAGCCTCCCAAGCGTTGGGATTACAGGTGTGTATCACCTGGTTCAGCCAAAGATTTTTAAATAAATAAATGGTCATAACTAGATCATTATCTGTGAGTCACAATTTTAACCACTGTCAATTCGAGGAGAGTCTTACATCAATTAATTGTCTAAAAACAACAAAAATTATCTCATATTTCATAGGTAACAAAGTCATAATAATGATTAGACCTATAGAATAGAACTAGGCCTGTTTTTGTTTGTATATGGTACTAGGGATTGAATCTATGGTCTCGTCACTGAGCTAATACTCTACCCCTTATTTTTGTTTTGACACAAGGTCTAAGTTGCCTGGGGTGGGTTCAAACTGGTGATCCTTCTGCCTTCCCAGAGTGCTAGGATTATAGGTATCTAGCCCTATTCTTGGTTAGGCTGTTTTAGTTAGTCCTCAAAGATATAATTTAGAAATTTCAGAATTAAAATGAACAAAAGCCACCAATCTAACAAAGATTTTTAATAGCATGAATACAAAATTACAAATGACATTAAATGTATACTTCCACAAAATTTTCTTTTGAGTCACACACAGATGGTAAAATACCAGCTATTAAACAAAAGCCATTACATCAATTAAACATTGTAAGATCAATACATCAGCTGGTAGTAGTGAGCCATCCAAAATGCTCTGTAGATTATAGTGCACTTACCTGATTAAGTCCATGTCACTCAGCTGAGCCAAAATATTTGCCAAGAGATGTTTGAGTTCCCTTCCAAAGAGTTCACTGAGAATATCTACAAATTCTAGGCCCATTTTCCTGCCAATTATATTCTGCAGTCTAAAGTTTCCACTGGATATAATTTCCTTCAATATTTCTCGATCTATTTTAGGATTTCGCTTGGCATTCTTTTTTAATGTTGAACAAACCACTTTTTCAAAATGAAGAACTGGCAATAAGTTTTGGTTAGGATACTGGTCTGGGCTCTGTGTCTGTAGCAGGCAGGACTGTGGACTGCTTCTGAAATTTTCTTCCAGAGTGACGTTATCCTCTTCATGTTCATTGAGGCTACTTTGTTGAGTAAACGAGGAATAGCCACTGTCTTCATAAAGCCGATTAGTCTCTAGTTCTTCTAATTCATTTGAACTATTAAGTGTTTGTTCAACATGTTGATTTTCCTTGTTATGCAAAGGTTTGCTCTTCGTTTCAGATTCTACAATCCGAGGGCTCACTATTGGTGGCCTAAGGTATGATAACCTTTCATAGTCTTTAACGCAGTCTTTACAAGAACCTTCCAAATAGGCAGGACTATAGAAACCTTGTCTTCCACTGTCATCAGGTTTTATCAGTTTAATTTCAGGATGAATGTGGTTACAATTAATATCACACTTCATTTTGACATAAAGAGTGGAACTTTCTTCTTTATAACCTAGAAAAAGACGACATTTACTTTGTTACTGCAAAATTTCTGCGTATCTCTACTAAGTTGGGATAGTAAAGATTTATTTTGTATTTTCTGAGCACTATGTATTGCCTAAGTGCACCTGCCTATAAAGCTATAAAATTACCCAGGCTTATTGATATGGTCATACTATGTGCAAATATTATTCAAACCTATAAAGATTATACCTATATCTATATATATATCTACATATCTATATCTATATCTATCTATATATTCCTGCAACAGTACCTCAGAACAGATGAATTCTGGATCTGTATAACTACAACATCTATTTCAAATCTATATCTGGTTAAGAACGTTGTATACCTAAACCCAACAGCTCTTTTCTCTAAGTTTTATTCTAGTCAGGGCTCTGGGAGACCATCTGATATTTTTAAGGTGTTTGTGTATCCTAATGGATAGTAAACTCACACATAGCTACAATGCCTTGCTGTATCTTGCCTCATAGTGTCAGAAATACTGCTAACAATCAGAAGACTTAGAATGACATTCTATCATAAAACCAGATTTATCACTGAGGTGATAAGACAACAGGTCAGAGTTATTGTTCAGTTATTTTAAAATAAGTTGTCAAAATACAAAGTATTTATAAATAGCATAAAAAAATACATTCCCATCAAGTCACACAATTCTTCCTGAACATTATTCATTAGAATACATTATTGATTCAAATTTAAGTTTAAAAAATTGTGTTAAGGATACTACCAACCTCATCCTTAGGACCCGAGACATCACTTTGATATATTCTGGCAGAAAATGTTTTAAGATAAATTTATTTATTTTTAAGATAACTTTTAAATAGTTTTTCAACCAGTGTACTACTGATTCTTTTTAACTACTGATATTTTGGACTGGCTGATTCTTTTCTTATGGGCCACACTGCATACTATAGGATGTGTAGCAGGTACTATCCCCTTTCCTCAAGATGCAACAAAGACCAAATGTCACCAATTAGTATTTACTGCCAAATACCAGAGAAGACAGGTAGCAGTGGAAAAATATCATCCCTCACCCCTCAGTTGAGGACCACAGCTTTAAAAGATTGAGATCTTTGGCAGGGAGTAGGGACTGGAAAGATCATTCACTGAAAGCTAATTTGAGCAGAAGTACAATACTGAGAAACAATATGGCACATGAGTTCAGAAAAACCACCTGCCACTACTGAGGACACAGTATATGAAAAGAAAACAATAAGGACACAGAAAGCCTTAGGGTCTTCACTGCCAGATTAAATGTGGACTTCATGTGCTTCAAACATGCCTATCTCTTATCTCTGCTATAAGCCAATCGTGGGTAAATAATAATTTACCCTATAAGAAAATTATGACCAGAGTATTATGTACTAAATGATAATTTGTCTATATTAATATAACTGCTTTTAGTGGAAAGCTTTTAAAATCAAACTACAAAAGGATACCTTTCTGTTAAGTAACCTTCTAGATGGAGAATGCCTTTAACTTCCTAATGTTTAAGAATGAAAGATAGTTACAGGCACCAGGATCACACTGAACTTTTGACTAAACCTAAAAACTAGATTTAAACTAAAAAATATACAAATTTTTAGCTTTCCAATTACTTCTAAATCACTGTTAGTAGTTCCTGCTACACAGAAGAGTTTAAAAAATGTCAAAGAGATTGTTTTCTATTCTTTAACTACTATAAAGAATTAAATTCAAATCAGGTGTGGTGACACACACCGGTAATCCCAGCACTTAGGTGGCTGAGGCAGGAGGAACACCACAATTTCAATTTAGATAGAGGACCTCAATCTATTAAAAGGATAAAAAGATAAAACTCACCTTTAAAAACACACCTTTTACTTTATTTAATAGCCAACCAAAGGGGTGTGAAACTTTACTTTCACAATTTCTTTATTCAAAGGTATATTCATTGTCCTTTTTTTGGTACCAAGAATCAAACTCAGGACCTTGCGCTTGCCAGGCTGGCTTGTGCCGCTAAGCTATATCCCTAGACTACTCATTGTCATTAGAACTCTTTCTGGAAGACTATCTACAGAACCTTTCAATATCACCCTTTGAATATACAGACTTTTAAAATAGAGGTACCAATGATTCAAGTGTCTTGTATTTGTTGAAAAGTTTGTAGTTTTCAGTATTTCTAAATATTTGGCCCACAGTTGGATGGGGAACGTCATTACCTTATCTTTAAAGTGAAGGTCAGCTGAGAAGCTTGCACAAGGTTTGACAAGTCCAAGACTACCAGATTTTACTTTTTGACTCTAGATTCAGTGCTCTTCACACTCTCTCACTTGCTAATGAGGTACTTTGGAAACAGACTTGCTTACAAATAAAAATAGCAACACATAATTTATGAGGCAAGATTTTTTTTTATATTTTTCTTCAAGGTACCAAAAAATCATTTTTATCTTTCAAACATAACTACTCTTGCTTACTTCAAAATCGCAAGCAAATGGCACGGTACTTTGTACAATAAAGATACATGCACGTGCACATTTTCCAGTTATTGTAAAACTGGCATTAGAAGCTGTACTCTTATTGAAATAGCATGCACAGAATTTTAACAATTAAATATTTCAACCTTTCCTTTTGCAGTATTGGAAATTGAATCCAGGGACTTACAGCCTCAATTTGTGTAGTTCACCTGAATAGCACAGTTGCTACACACCCAGCATCCAACTGGTGCATTTCTGTGGTGCATGTTCCAATCAGTGAACCAACATCGATCCATTATTACTAATTTAGATCCGTATTTAACTTGGTTCCTTAGTTTCTGTTTGTTTTTTCATTACAGGATCCCAACTAAGATAACTTAGTCTCCACAAGATCTTCTTGGCTATATCAATTTCTGACTTCCCTTGGGGATGGGCACATAGTTCAATGGTAGGATACTTCCGGCATGCCCTGGGTTTATCCTTGATCCCCAGCATCAACCAACTTAAAGAAAATAAAAACAAAAATAAAACTAGCCTGACTTCCCTTGAAGAAGGACCTTTGGATGGGATTTGCATATTTTTCCTCAGTTTATTAAAGGTTGTGGGTTTTTAAAACACAGAGGTAAAGTGTCATTGTTGCTATTATCGTACTAAGAGTAAATAGTTTTGCTTTGTTTTGTTTTAGACAGGGTCTTGCTATGTAGTGTAGGCTGGCCTTGAACTCACTTATGTAGCCTAGGCTGGTCTCAAACTTAAGAGATCCTCTTGCCTCAGCCTCCCTCCTGAGTGCAGGGATTACCGACATGTGGTACCATACCAGCAGTAAATATTACTGTTATTAATATAACTTATCTTTTACAATGTTTAATTTTGATTACTTGTCTGAATAAGTGCTGGTCAATATTCCCCATTGTAAAGTCACTCCTCTGTGTTCCTTTCCCCTTTCATAATCTTTAGAAGGAAATCATTATATATAGCTCACATTTAGAGTGATGAGTTTGGTTCCACCTGTATGAGTGGAGTAAATATATAAATCTTCTTTCTGTATGGAAGAGTTACCTATTCTATTTCACTTATTTCATCACTAATCAGAACAGACTCATAGATTTTGAGTCATCATTCAATAATGAAAGGTTTTGATGGTCCTAGTTTTCACTAATGTGAGCCTTCTTAGTTGGCTTAGGGTGTCCCTGTGTCATACTTGCAAACCACATTTGCATGCATAGTTGTTTTTTTGAGCATTCCTTACTTTCTGAAGTACCAGATATTCCTGGTTCTTTATTAGAGAAAACTATTAGAAACCAGTATCAGAGTGTTGATTGTAAATTTAATTTCAAAATTTGAGATTATTGCTGTGAACCTATCTCCACAATATTGGAAAATAAATTGAATACTACCACTTTCAAAAAAGGAAGCTGAAGTAAACTGACTTCTCACCTTTAACTAGTCAAGTACTTCCCACAGATGAAGTCCTGTGTTCCTAAACAATTTTAAGAAATATATGTATTCATATTATTGATCTAGTATTACCCTTAAAGGGAGAAAATATGACATGAATTAGATAAATGAGGCCAGGCATGGTAGTGTGTGCCTACAATTTCAGCATTCAAGAGATGAGGCAGGAGGATTGCTGTGTGTTCAAGGTCAGGCCAGATTTCATAGTGAGTTCAAGGTAACCCAGAACTATTTAACAAGACATCCTGCCTACCCCCACAAAAAATCCAACAAGAAAATAATAGGCAGATCAATATTAGGGTCAAGAATCTAGCTTAAACTGGTCATGGTAAAGGACTCCTGTAATCCCAGCACTCCCAATAGTTGATGGCTAAAACTGCTACTCCTTCCAAGCCGGCCTGAACTTTGTACCAAGACCCTGTCACGAACAGTGTCTACCAGAAATCAAATCAAGACTTTGTGTTTGCCAGGTAGGTGCTGTGCCACTGACTTATAACCCTGGCACCCCAACTAGTCCTGAAAGCCTTGGCTCCCCACTCATAAAATGAGAAAATAAATAAATAAATAAATAAATAAATGGCTAGTCCTTAAGAGTCCTCATCACAAAGATATAATCAGTAGGATCTATTTTACCACATCACTCACAGTAAAGTCAAACTCCTTCATATTCCTTACAATACAAATACTGAACATAAAGAAGTAATAAGACCCATCACATATTTTTAGGAACCAGATCCAAGTTCCAAATGAAAATCCCTGCTCATCCTTTGGTAATCTGGGACAGTCCTGTGTTTCATTATTCTATGTTTTCTAAAATGGAAATACTATTGAGACAAATCTTGCATTTTTTAAAAAAACTCTCATTACTAAGTCATATCAAGAAAAGAGCATGACATTAAACTGTATCATCAGACTTCCACTTAACTTTCCAGTATAAAACTGACAGTCCCGGGCTGGGGATTTAGCTCAGTGGCTTAAGCGCCTGCCTGGCAAGCAAAAAGTCATGAGTTCGATCCCCGGTACCAAAAAAACCAACAACAACAAAAAACCCCTGACAGTCCACAGTAATATGATTAAGATTACAGTGCTTAAAATCTATATAGCTTGTCCAGTATGTTAATCATATGATTAAATTCCAGTGTTCAATACTTCCAGATAACCACCATATGCCCAAGGTCGAGGCATGGCTATTCTTTTTCTTAAGAATTTAAGAGGTCCAAGGCTCATGGCCACAAGTCGCACATCAGTCATAATCTTCATGAAAATTACAAAATTCTACTTTAAAAAAAAGTATGTGGGTGCAATAAATTTTAAATTTCTTCTCACCTACAAACAGGTAAAAGAAAAGTTGGAAGCGGCAAATACCTTCTAAGGATAAAAAGTAGTAAAAATCAACTGAAATTTATAAAAATCAAGCTTTAGAATTTCAAAGGGAAGACACGATTCAGGATCTTCTACAAATATACTTAGCCCGTTGAAATTAAGTATTTTCTCTTTTAAGACTTGGCTGCTTTTCTAGTAAAAGAGACATTCTCATACTGTTAAAATACAAAATCAAATTGCTATTTTCTTCATTTCTAGCCATGCGAGGTAAAATGAACCATGTGGATTTTATTTAAAGATGGCAACCAAAAAAATGAAATTTAGCGTCTGTGTTGTGAAATAACCCAAGTTGTGGAATAATGGAATATCTAATTTTACAAAGGCATAGGGTAAAGAAGAACCAATTCAATTCTCACAAAAATCGGCAAAAAACTATAAGTACTAAAGTGCTTAAAGAACACCTCCTTCCAACTCCAGGCTTTGAGATAGTTATTAAGCTAAGGGAAAAAGGGGAAACTGACGTTTTTGTTGGTATGTTCCAATTCAGTTTGGGCCGATGGGGAGGGGATCTCTCCATTTGGCGGGAGTGGAGCGAGACCCTGGAAATCCTGAGAGGTCGGTGGGGGTGGGACGTCCCCTCTGGGCGCGGGACAGGAGGAGGCGGGAGATAACCTAGATCTCCCGCGCCCGCCAAGACTCAGGAGGCGGAAGGCTGGAGAAACCGACCCTTGGAAGCTAGGATTCTGACAGATGTTGAAAGGGGTTTGAGGCACCTGGTGGGACCCGGGGGCTGCAGGCTCTCAGCCCTGTCAGAGCGCGGATTCGGGTGGGGGAGGGGAGGGGGATTTGGCGCCCATTCAGCGGGGTGGGGACAGGTAGGTCTTCCTGGGAAGAAAATGGGCGTCTGGTTGGCCACGACCCGCAATTCTCCGGTGCCGGAGCCCAGGTTCCTCATGGCCGGCGGCACCCTACATCTGGCCATCCCACCATCTCACCCCAGCACATCTGGCTTCACCTCCCCGAACCCCAGCCTGCTTTCTCTCTGACCCTCGAACCACCGCCGCCACCCGCCTGAGGAAGATTTGAGTATGCGGCTAGACGTCCAAGCTCGAGGACTGTCGGGTCGGGGGTCGCAGGGCATGCCTCCCCCAGCAGACTTCCCCGAGCAGCCCTCCCAGAACGCGCTCCTCAGCGCCCGCTCCCCTCACTCACTGTCCGAAGGGCGAGAGCGCCCGGAGGCTGTCACTGGGCCGAAGCTGCAGGAGCAGGAGGGTGACCGAACTACACAGCTGCAGGGGCGCTGGCTCATGCCAGCAGACATGCGATCCGCCTCAGGTGAAGGAATAACCAGATGCCGGCGGCACAGCGGGCCGCCCGCTCCACAGAGCTGTAGCTCTTAAAAGGCGCCAGCTGGTACTTTTAAAATCTTTGAATTTGGTGCCCAAATCCGCGCGGCCCAATGGGGCGCGCCCTTCGTACACACGCACCAATAAGAAAACGATAGGGGGGGACTCGCTCGTCCACAGCCAATTGGAAGCAGTGAGGCGGGGCCTTAGAGGCAAAGCCCAACCCCCTACCATCTCGCCGTCCGGAAAGATGCTGAAGCCGGAGGCTGGGCCTCCAAGAGCCTGGAGGAGGCCGCCCAGCCGCACGTGGAGAGGGCCTACCACGCATGCGTACACCGGTCCCGCTGGCCTCAGCCCTCTTGGGAACGAGCTTCCCGCAAGTCCTAATTTCATCCCGAAGGCAGCTCCGGCTTCCTGAAGCTCTCTGATTGGTACAAATGATATCCAGATTTCTTCGATCGTCTTAGGAGTGGGAGTTCGATGAGCCGCAACTCTGACAGTCCGAGAACGTGGGTTTTCCGAAAGAATGAACCCTCCCCCCAGCCCAAGGTAGCCCGCCTCTCTAGGATTTAGGCGCGCTGTTCGCTCCCTCCTAAACTTGGCCCTCCCCCGGCCCGCAGCCTCCGCGCAGGCGCCTTGGTGGTGGTGTGGCGGGGTTGGGTGGGGGGGAACCATAGACTTGGCGGGTTTGCGCTTGCGCCCTGGGGTCTCCCGCGTTTCATCCGAGGGTTGGGCTGGAGGTAACGGCGTGTAGGTGCGCGTCCCTCCCGGCAAGGTGGAGGAGCGCCTCGCTGTGAGCTCCTTGGCGGGAGATTTGTGGCCGTGTTTTTTTTCTGTTTTTTTTTTTTTGTTTGTTTTTGGTTTTTGTTGTTGGAGTTTTTAGGAGGGCCTAAGTGTATTTTTCTTTTTCTTTCTTCCTTTCTTTCAGCAGTTACTCATACTGTATTCGTCTTGTTTTCAGCCGCATTTCTTCAGCTACTCATGATTTTTATGAGCATTAAGATTTGTTTTTGAACTTGTATTTATGCTGTTCGGAATTGTTTCATTCGTGAGCCAAGCGCAAGGGATAGTAGTCCTGTTCCAAAAATAAATAAGTAAATAAACAAAATCCCTACTTTATTGGGTTGAAAGTCCTGGACAGGCGAATATTTTTCCAGTGCTGGAGAGAGTAAATAATGACAAACTGTACCGTATTTATTAGTGATACAAAACTTTTGACAAGTTGCACAAGCTTCTAAGCGGTGATAGTGCATTCCGTGGAATCAGCTTTTGGCTGAAACAGTGAAGCCAAAGGATTTCCGCTTCAAAAGACCCTAGTCCCGCCTTGTACGGTTTGAGGCTTCTCTGCAGCATCCGGAAGAATGAATTAGTACTTCACTGTCAGTGTTCTGTGCTCTGAGCATGAATCATACAAGTGCTGGGTGGTTCTGTCTTAATGTAATATTTTCATAATGAGTTCATTTTTTTTTCTACTTTCATTTTTTGAAACGTTGCATTATAGTATCAACTTTGGTTAACGGAATTTTTGTCAGTTCCCGAAGTTTTGCACTTGAGGGCCTGAACCTTACTCTGCCTGGCTCTGGTGCTGGGTCCTGGAGATGCAGATACAAAAAGATAAAAGTCTGGTCCTTCAGGGAGCATGTGAACATATGGGAAAGAAATTGATAATTAAGAATTTCAGTGAATAAAATACAAAACAGTGGGAGAGAACAGAAAAAGGAGTAGAGAAACAGGTTAAGGACGTTGGTCAGCAAGATTTGTGAGGCTTTGAACCATTGTCAGAATGCTGAGCTGGCCATGCAGAGAGCTGCACAATAAGCAGAGGGAAGACCAGAGTGCCTGGCAAGAACTCAGAGCAAGGAAGAATTTAGGGGCCAAGAGTTAAGATGGTAGGGATGTCAGGTCCTGTATATCCATGTGAATTTTAGAGCTTCTTCTGATTGTGTTGGATAACAGTTGTAGGGAGTTAGCAAAGAGGTGATTTGTTGAGTATGAAAACTATAAACTGAATGTGTGGGATAACATGCCTGTTATCCCACCAGAGTGGAAGAGAGAAGGAAGATCGCCACGAGTTTGACACACCGGTCTGGACTACATAGTGTGTTCAAGGCCAGCCTGAATTACATAGTGAGACTCTGTCTCAAAAAACAAAACAAAGCAAAAGAAAAGAAAACTAATAAGTTCTTTTTATTTACAATACTGCAAAAAGAATGTTAATCTTTAATTTTTACAATAACACTAGCATTTTACTTTATGATGATTATACATAGACTTGTAAATTAATTCTAACTATAGTACAGCTAGTAAGCTTGTGAATCTAATAGACTGGGTCAATTCCTGAGGAAAACTATGTTCTCATTTGACAGAAGGTGGAAGGCACATTCTGCATGAAGTTGGGAGTCTGTGGTACTCACAAGTCTATGTGTTTTATTCCCTGTTATTCTTAAGAATAATAATATTTTCTGGTTCATAGTATGTTTTTACATTATTTCCCAATTTGACCTTAGGGATCATCTTTATCCACTTCTTTTATTTTCAAATATGAGCAAAAATGAAAGAGGTGTCCTCCTTAGGTTAGTGGAGCACCTGGAATATAACCTTTGCAGCCACAAAACTGAAAGGCATGTGTAAGAGTCCAGCCCTTATAAATCAAGGACCTTCTGTATTTGGTCGTCCTGGGTCTTGACCTACCCTTTCCTGCCTTTCTTTCTTCTTTTTTCTTTCTGTACTGTGGCTTGAATCCATGGTGTTTGCATTCACCCCACCCCACCCCACCCTGCCACCATTTCCACTGAGCTAAATCTCCAGCCCCACCTTTTTTTTTTTTTTTTTTTTAATAAAAGGGTTTACTAAATTGCCCAGGCTGAGCTGGAATTTAGTACTTTCCTGTCTCAGCTCCCACAGTGCTGGAATTCCAGGTATGTTCTGCAAGGCTCTGCCTCCTAGTTCCTTATTAAACACAAAATTTTGGGACAGAAATAGACCAGTAAATTTACCATTTTGTAGTAAATGTTGTTATTTAGGAATTATGGTATCTTAGTACATTTTGTGCTACTGTAACAGCACCACAGTTTGGGTAATTTAAAAAGAATAAAATGTTATGTCTTACAGTTTCTATAACCTAGGAAATCTAACATTGAAACTCCAACATCTGGTAAAGGCTGCTTTATGCTTCCAAGATGGTGCCTTGAATTCTGTGTCCTCACATGGCAGAAGGTTGAAGAGCAAAAAGGGCCAAACTCCTTCATGAAGCCGCTTTATAATAGCATTAATCATTCTAGAGGGCAGAGCCCTCAAAACCTAAACATCTCCCCCAAAAGTCCTACTTCTATATACTGCTTCATGTATAAAATGTTTCCAACACATGAATTTGGGGGACATACCTGGTTCATAACATATGGTAAAGTACTGTGGAATATAAATGGAGAAGCAATAAATTCTGCCTAAGAGAGGAGGTGCCTTTTAGGTTAGACCCTGAAATCTCTCTGCATGGGTGTTTTCTAAGCAGAGCATGAAGCATAAGCAAGAGGAGGTAGGAGTGACAATACATGTTTATTAAGATAGTTATATAAATGGGTTGTTTGTGCAAATATCCAGAAGGTCCATTTCAAAGACTTCAAATATTAGGATTTCATTAGGCTTCTACTTCTAACACAGTTATGACTTCTAGCACAATTATATTGCTCTAGTTTTACCTTTTCATGGATTTCCAAAATTACATTTGATCATCTAGGAATAAGAACTACTGTAGAAGGAACCAGTCACAGCTGACTGATCAAAATGTCGATTGCACTGCATGTTTATGATACACTCTTGTAATCCTAGCAGTCTGGAGATTGAGGCAGGAAGGTTCCTGTCAGTTGGAGGCCAGTCTGGGCTGTCTAGTGAGTCCAAGGCCAGCCTGAACTGTATACCAGAGGGAGACCCTGTTTCAAAAATTATTTTTTATTGGTACCAGGGATCGAACTCATGACTGCATGCTTGCAAGGCAGGCGCTTATGCTGCTGAGCTAAATCCCCAACCCCTGTTTCAAAAATTAAATAAATATGTACACCTACTGATTTATACTGTTTTATTTAATTTCATTTCACTTGTGCCAGGAATTGAGCCCAAGGCCTCCAACATGCTAAGCATGAACTTTTACCACAGAGCTCAATCCCTGACCTCTGATGTGTATTTTAAATTTATATTGTTAGAAAAAACTTAAATATTAGAGAATTTTTGTCTATCATGTTCTAGTGTACAGGGAGTTTAAAAATTGGTCAAATGAGCTGGGCGTGGTGGCTCACGCCTGTAATCCCAGCACTTGGGAGGCGGAGGCAGGAGGATGCTTGTGAGTTCAAGACTAGCCTGGATTTCAAAGTGAGCTCAAGGCCAGCCTGAACTGCATAGAGAGACCCTGTCTCAAAAAGACCAAAAAAAATTGGTCAAATGTTCTTTTCCACTATAATTAGTACAGCTCACCGGGTGTGGTGGCTTATGCCTGTAATCCCAGCACTTGAGAGGCTGAGGCAGGAGGATTGTTGCGAGTTCGAGACCAGCCTGGGCTACAAAGTGAGCTCAAGGCCAGCCTGAACTGCATAGTGAGACCCTGTCTCAAAAAGACAAAAAAAAAAAAAAAAAAAATTAGTGCAGCTCTTTCACTTTTTGTTCCTGAGGGCAAGAAATAAAGGAAACTTGGGGGTCTGTATAATTATGCAGACTCGTTTAAAGAATCAACTTCAGCCTGCAGTCTAACTTTTCTAATTCTATCTATTAGAAGAGGTGGGGGGAAATAAAGTAATACTACATTATAGTATATAATCACTCATAGATCTGTACCTTTTGTATCAAACAGAAACCTGCAAGATGATATAAGAAGGGATAAACCAGCAAGCACTGAATGTGGTTGGTGAGTCCAGCTGTGTTCCGGAGTTGCATAGGTCACTGAAAGCTGCATCCAGCAGTAATGAACACAGAATGCCGTTCATGAGAGAGATTCTCTTCAAATTAAAAATATCTGATTAATTCAGAGTTTTAAGACTATTTTTTCTTGGTTTTTATATGCATCCCTTTTAAAGCAATCAGGTGAGACAATTATCAATATAAACTACTCTGAAAATTAACACAGGCAGGGCTGTAAAAGAAATTTAGCTCATACATATTGACTTTGTTAAAGAGGAAACATCTAACAGTGTTTTAAGTTTATTATAATACATATGTTCAGAAGAACTAAATACTACTGTCGATTCTAACCAGTATGGAAAGAGTGTGGCAACTCTGGGAGTTAAATACATGTCTCCTAATTCTTTTAATATTTTAATCACATATTGAAGCCAGGGATATAGCTCAGTGGTACAGTGCCAACCTGGCAAGTACAAGGTCCTGAGTTCCATTCTGTTACCTTAAAAAAACTAAAAAAAAATTTTAACCATATAACTCGAATGGTGTAATAATTTTTTTTAGGATATTTCACTTTAATATGTAGTATCTACTTGGTGGAGTCCTCCTAATTATATAAATCTTAGTTTACCTTATGTTAAAAAATTCATTTGGGAAACTGAGGCAGGAGGATCATTGTAAGTTCCAGGCCAGCCTGGGATATATAGTAAATTAAAGACAAGCCTGAATTATAGAATGAGATGCTGTCTATTCTTGCCATTTTTTTTCTTTTCCTTTTTCTTTTTCTTTTCTTTTTTTTTTTTTGCAGTACCGGGGATTGAACTCACAACCTTGCACTTTCCAGGCAGGCTCTTATGCCATTGAGCTAAAACCCCAGCCCCAGTTCTTGCCATTTCTAGCTTTTCACATTTTTCTGATACCTGAATGTCCTTCGTTTACCAAGGACACTAGTGCCAAGCAAGTATTCCTAGGCTTTCCTTTCCTGTCAGGCCCAATTCTCTGGATTCAGTCTCCACAGAAAAGAGCTATGCATAACCAGGGTTCCATGGAAAAGGGAACATCTTGTTTCTTTTAAGTCTTTCTCACACAAGAAATTTAGCTTTAAATGCATTTTAAAGGTTAAATTCCTCCAATTCACAAGATGAGTTCCCTTGTCTCGTCTGTCATGTTTAAAGAAAACCTAATGCACCCCAGTAAGAGCATATCAGCATTCAAATGTGGCCTATTTAAATCAGTATTGCAGTGGCAGCATGCTAAATCACAGGAAAAGGAGCGTTTAAACTGGCTCCGCCTTAAGGTTTGACCTCCACCATGCAAGAAATACTGACCAGTTAAATACACCCATATTTAGCTTGATCTTCTCAAATGAAAATATAATGCCACGAGGAAAGGGGGTGGTGGTAAGACTGTTCTAGAGAGAAATTTAAAGTGATAAAATCACTACATTCCATGCATAATCTTTAATTGGATCTGAGTTTGAAGAAGTCAGCTATAACACATTTAGGGAAGAGTTAAGAGAAACTTGCATTCTTGGATATTTGGAGACACTTGGGATTTGGTGTGAATTTTAAGTGTGATGATAATACATGCTTCAGTAGAACAGTGCCAGTCTTTGAAAATATGGGCTAAAATATTCAGTGATGAATGTCAAGATATTTGTAATTAGACACTAAGCAAATATGAAAACATGACTGAAACTAGGCAATAAGTATGGGTGTTTTGCCAGTTAATTGTATTGCATGTCAGCAGAAAATTCACCTTTCATTCAATATTGGAGCTTGGTCCATCTGTGTTGCTATAACCCAATCCTAAAAGTACATAATTTTTTTGTTTGTTTTGCAACAAAGACTTGCTCTACAGTTCAGACTGCCCTCAAACTCATGATGATCTTGTTTTGAAATCCTATATTGTTTTGTTTTTTAAATCTTTTTAAACAATGATTAGCCTCATGACTCAGCCTCCCAAGTGATGAGATTATAGGTGTGTGTGACCATATCCAGTTGACAGTAAATAATGTATAAATAACAGAAATTTCTCCAGGTGTGGGGTGCACACCTGTAACCTCAGCACTGGGGAGAATGAGGCAGGTGGCTCATTGCAAGTTTGAGACCAGCCTGGGCTACAAAGTGAGCCCTAGGCCAGCCTGAACTGCATAGTAAGACTGTCTTAAAAAGACCAAAAAAAAAAAAAAAAATCATAAATTTCTCAGAGTTCAAGGTGCTGGTCTTCTTGCTGTGCTCTCAAAAGAGCAAGCTAGCTGAATACCACAGGAAACTTCTTTCATGAGACCATTAATCCCATTCATGATAGAAAACCTTCGTAGGCTAATCAAAGAGTTTAATGCTATCAAACAGGCAACATCTGAATTTGGAAGGGGATACATTCAAAGCACAGCAATCTGTACATTTCTCTTTGCCAGTTAGCACCATGTTAACCCTTGTCAGTAATGGTTGGTGGAGGGACACTGAAAGGACATGACTTTTGTTTTTGTGGCACAGCTGCCAGGGCACTGTTGGATACTGAAGGTGTCAATAGGGATACCCACATATTTGGTTACATTATTCTAAGTGTTTCCATGGAAAGTTTTTGGATGAAATTGACATTTAAATCAGTGCATTTTGAGTAAATACATTGCCTTCTCCATGTCAGTGGTTTTATCCAACCAGTAGATAGCTACCTCCAATGAAGAGAAAATTCTCCAGCATGGTCTTAGGACTGCATTATCAGCTCTCCTGGGTCTCCTGCTGGGTTATGCTGCATTTTTTTTTTAAAGTATTTTTGAGTAGGATTCAAGGCTGTCCTTGAACTCATTTTGTACCCCAGGCTGGCCTTCAACATGTAGCAATCCTCCTGGCTCAGCCTCCTAAGTGCTGGGATTATAGTGCACCACTACTCCCGGTCTATGCTGCATATTTTGGATTTGTCAGCCTTGATAACTATAAGAGCAAATCACTATACCAAGTCTCTTCTCTACATATACATATCCTATCCTTTCTGCTTCTCTAAAGAATCATAATACAGAAAGGCTTACTGTCCAACAAGTTTTATTTATATGTTGACAGAAAGTCTCTTGCTTATCAGTTGCTGAGGCTCTGACCTTGTCTGCTTACAGTTCTTGAGCTACCACCTGTATACCAGCTGTATCCTACGGCAACCCAGGGAGCTTTCCATCACTTAGTGATCTGCAGCCACACCCGCTAACAGGCCTGTGGTGAGTGGGTGGGGGTTTCCAAGGGTGTTCTTTCATTTGGTGTTTCCTCAGTCTGAAGGTTAGTATATTAGAATTCTCCTTTATCTTAGTGTTAGTATATTAGAATTCTCCTTTATTCTATTGTGAGTCAAATTAATGATATGATTTCGGCCTCCTGACTGGACGCTGACAATGTGGTATGTATTATCATACTCCTATTTTATATTTGAAGCATTTCTCAGAGATAAACCAAATGTTTGATCATCAATTAAATATTTTACAGGAAATAAATGACTATTATTCATTGTCTACTGCCTATGCAGAAGAGTTTAAGGTTTATGACAATAGTAATGGTGATCTTGTATGTTTTACTAATATACTGAGAGAGAGCTACACTAATGATCCATGTCTTAAGAATACACACATTACTTTCACCTGTATTAACATATGTTATTCAAAAAATTACTGGTGGGTATTTGCTGAGATAAAATTTTTCTAAGCCATATGTTGTATAAAAGGCATTTAATGATGTCACTTTAAACTTTTTTGGAAATAATTTCTACTACAGATTCATAATCAGCATAGTCTTTCAATGACTGTATAAGTTCATCTAGTAGGTAATCTCCTTGCATAAAAGTTTCAAGATCATGCAGTGATTTGTTTATTCTGTGATCTGTGACCCGGTTCTGTGGAAAATTATATGTTCTTATTTTCTCTGATCTTCCTTTAGTTCCAACCTATTAAAAAAAAAAAAGATGCAGTTAGATTCAGGTCAGCTTAAACTTACAAATTTAGCTTACTTGAGGATTAAGTTCTTGATTTGTAATGTAACTCACAATTCAAGAACCAGGTTTTAATATTTTGAATCCCCAAATGACATGGGAACATGCCATAGAAAAAAGAATATAGGCTTTAAAATCATATTAATATTTGAATCCTGTGTCTGCCATTTTAATGCTGTATGACATCAGGCAATCTATTTCAACTTTAAACTTTAATGTCCCTATTTGTGAAATAAAGACAAAAGATGTCTACTATACAGTGATGATGTATAGATGGAAGCTGGCAAATAGTTGATACTCAAACAGTAGATAATGATACATAATCTCTGAGATAACATAGTTATTTTGAGTAGTGACAAGATGATGAATGTCTCACATTGAGGAATTATTAAAAGCATTCTGTAAATTACAAAATTAAGTGCCAAACAGAAAGGAAAGTAAGTTGTTACTTTCCAACTTTCATGCTTCCATAATTTTGAAGGTTTAAAAATGAATGGGGACTCAGTATCTACTATCTCTTTTTCATTAACTTTGACAAAGCCTGAGAAAGATGCCTTTGAATACAGAAAATAGGGCAGAGGTATAAGATTACTATATAAGAGGCATAGCTCTTATTTAAGTTACTTGTTTTCCTATTTTGACAAATATATGTAAATAACTGTGATATACAAATACTGAGTTAACCAAAAATACATTTATCTTTTGGAAGCATTTTAAAGTTACTTCTTACCTGAATCTTTCTAGCATTGTATCTTTTACTTGTTTCTTCCTCTAGATGCATGCTATACAGCCTTGCACGTAACTTTTTCATAGCCATTTCTCTATTTTTAAGTTGAGATCTCTCTTGTTGGCATTCAGAAACAATACCTGAATATTATGATGGAAATTAAAGAAAATGGAAAAACCTGCATTTACTATCAAGGAATATTCTTTTTCCCTCTTATCTTTTTCCTTCCTTTATGAGGGGAGAAGGAGAGTACTCTTAACATAAAAGGCAGATATTAAACTTTACAAAGTTTATCAGAAAACTGTAAGTTTAAGTTTGAGCTATATGACAAAGTAGTTCCACATGGAAAACATACATACTAAACAATAAACACAGATCCTGGAATATAGATTGCCTTCCCATACCCTCCCTTACTTACCATAATTTTTAAAAGAAATAATTCCTTATAGAAACTAAGATATATTGAAGTTCACAATCCTATTATTAGAGATATAACTTAATATTTTGAGGATTTCTACTTTTTCCCTATTCCTGGTTGTATACTCTGTAGTAAATAAGATATTACCTTAAAGTTTAACATGAAGATTTTCTTATATTTAAAAGAACGAAACTATGAGTTCAGCAAAAACTTTGAGATCAGTCACACAAAGAGACTCTTGTATTCTTCTAGATATACATGGCCTGCTAGCCCTATATTCTTTACATGTAAATCACTGTAGTAACACTCACTGCTTAGCTCTATATAGTAGTATATTGGAGACTTAAAAAGATTTAGATACAGCTCCTTTACCTAATTATTGTATCAGATTCCTTGAAAGTCTGTGAATAAATTCAATGAAGGGAAGAAACCCCTCAAATTACATGCAAATTTTATCTTAAGGTATATTTCTGGGTAGGAGGACCAATACTGGCATTTTCTGAAAGGAGTCCTCAGAAAGAGACAATAAACAGTGATTTAGGGTATTTTCTAATAAAGCACTATAATAATAACTTCACTGTGAGCATTTAAAAACATTTCTAAAATTATTAAATATATACTTCATAAAGCTACGTGGAAGGACTACTGTCAAATACTTCTCTTCATAGTCACTACTGAGGAAACTCCTTGGGCTCAGACCTCTACCTCTTCCCGGCTTTGTAACTGCCCTACAAAGTATCAGCTACACATTTTAAAATCATGTGACTAATAAAAATCCTTCATGGTATATATTTCTTTGGTGTTGAGGGTCTACATCCATGGAAAATCAAAGTTTCCTCAGAAATGGACTTTTCTTCAATGTTTTCTGTTTAAGAAATAAGTACGTACCTGTTGGAAGATGAACTATCCGGACAGCACTGTCTGTGGTATTCACATGCTGACCCCCAGCTCCACTGGCTCGCTTTGTGTCAATTCTCAGATCTTTAGGATTAATCACCAGATTAATCTACACATGTGAAGAAATGGTGAGATACTTTAAAAAGATTACATATCCAACTATATAAAGGCTTATAAATACTTGTTACATACGTAGAATTTGTAAGATTTAAAAGATTTATGAATCAATAGTATTTAGAAGGATAGTATAGTTTTTCCTTTCAGAAGAGAAGGGAATCAAAACAATGCAGGTCATCGGAATGCCTGCTTCCCTTAGGTAACCAACAAAGGCAGGGAGAAATAGCCAAATACGCCCCATGCACCTGCAGTCCACCATTGGAGAAGCTTGCTTCCCGTGGGCAGCCAGTGTGGCCTGAGCATATCTAAAGTAGATACACATGGCCCTGTGTGCCTGCCACCATTGGGGGAATCCCAGTGTAGCCACACAGGATGAGAAAAGCAGCAGCCCCGCCACTACATACTCAAGGCCATCCAGGAAGCCTCAGGGCAGATGCACAGGTCTGGAGAAGCCCACCCCATGCCCCACTGCCTCCCCAGGTGCCCGGCCCATTTCCCTGCACTGCGGAGGGGCAGCCAATGTGGGAAATACCTGGAACCCCATAACCAATTTGTTGAGAGGAACCCAGGAAAATGTCAAGACAAAGGAGCAAGACAATCTCAGATCTCCAGCCCACAAGAACAAGTATGGAAAATATAGACATGAAATAAAATGGAAGTCATACACCTGAAATCTCTGAAAGGACAGCAACTGAAGAAACAAGTTCATGTAAAAGTAGATAAAAGAAGAAATCACAAACATAATGAACTGCTGAACATATCTAAAGAAGACATAGATAAAAAAGAGGAGCATAGGAAAATGATGGAAACCTTGAATGAATTACAATGTATGAAACAGATTCAAAGTAATATCCAGGAAATTCAAAACTCCATTGAAAGCTTGCAAAATTGCTTGAAAGACACTGAAGATTTTCAGACCTTGAAGATAGGATGCAGTCAGTGATCATGAAAGGAAAAAAAAAAACTCTTAAAAATAACAAGGAAGCAGGAAATAACAATTCAACACGTACATAATGACGCAAAGAAAAATAATTTAAGATGGGTGTCAATGAAAAAGCAGGGATCAACACAATAAGACAAAAAGACTATTTGCAGTATTAATAACAAAAAACTTCCCAAAATGAGGAAAGGACCTGACATAGATAACTGAGGAATATAAAACTCCAACAAGCCATAACCAAAATAAATCCTCACTCAGACATAAAATAATCGAGATCCCAGAAATTCAGCACAAGAACAGAATATTAAAGGCTGTAAGAGAAAAGAAACAGATCACCTATAAAGGAAAACCCATCAGAATTATGGCAGATTTCTCAACAGAAACCATAAAGTCAAGAAGAACTTGGAGTAAAGTGCTTTAAATCCTGAAAGAAAACAACTTCCAACCCAGACTGATGTACCTCGCAAAACTATCTTTGAAAATTGATGGGGAAATAAGATGCTTCCATGATAAAGAACAACTGAAGGAACTCATGACCACCAAACCAACCTTCTAAAGAGTGCTGAAAAATATTCTAGAGATGAAGATGAACACAGTTCTGGGAACAGCAGCAGAGGAGTAATGCCAAACAGGGCAAGCAATTGAATGGAGGGGAAAAGTGGGGAGGGGGCAACAGCAGGAGGACACCATGGCAGAGATGAACCAATGCATCCTGGTTGTAACCATTAATGTAGATGGCTTCAATTCACCAAGAAAAAGAAACACAGAGTGGATTAAGAGACAAGATCCATTGATATGCTGCTGTATACATGAAACAACCTGAAAGGAAATTCATAGACTGAAAGTCAAAGGACAGAAAACAATTACTTCACGCGATGGGAAGCCAGCAAATAGCAGGGATAGCTTGCCCATCAACCTCAGAATGGATAAGAAAGATATGGTATTTTTATATAATGGAAAGCCACTCAATTATAAAAAAGGATAATCTTGAGGCTCTTGTAGGTAAATGGATGCAACTGGAGATCATGCTCATGGGAGAAATGGTTTGGACTCATATTGGGTGAATACTGAGTTATCTCTCTAGCATAAAAAACTGAAGGAGTTAGTGGGATCCAAAGTATACAACAGATATTGTGAAAGTGATGGGGAGGAGATGTCCAAAAAGGAAGGTGTTAACCACTGTTAATTTCCTATTATCTTGTTTTGAATTCCTGTATCATTTTCATGGCTTTATTGCTTTGGTTTTATTCTGTATTGTTTTGTTTGATTTTACTAGGTATGATGGTTTGGGCAGTTAGGTTGAAGGTACCAAGATATACTATGGTAGCCATTGTTGATTTCCTATTATTGGCTTTGAAGTCCTGTAACTTTTTTTTTTGGTACCGGGGATTGAACTTGCAACCTCACTCTTGCCAGGCAAGTGCTAAAGCCACTAAGCTAAATCCCCAGTCCCAGTCCTGTAACATTTTCATTTTTTTGTTTTGATTGGTTTTATTCTGTTTTGTTTTACTTTATTATGTCTAATGGTATGGAAGAAATCAAAAGACATTTTGGTAGCCATTGTTGATTTCCTACTGTTTTATTATGAAGTCCTGTAATATGTTCACTGTTTTGTTCTGATTGGCTCTATTATGTTTTATTTTGTTTAGTTTTATTCTCTTTAAAATAAAAAATAAAGAAAAAGAAGAGTGCAGGACAAAAGCAAATACCTTCTAATTCTCAAAAATTGGGCTTCTCTATAAATTACTTCCTTCTTCCCTCATGAATAGCAGAACTTAGCTACTATTAGAAATATGTGCACATACATTAAAACGAGATTATACAGAATATGTCTACATTTGAGAAGATGTTAGTAGGGAGAAAATGCTAGCTTGAATACAGGAAGGATTTATTTCACACATATTTTGAGGGAAATGGTAAAAGCCAAGAAATCAAGGGTACAGACTCAGTGACTACACAATATGGTGACCGTAGGATAATGCTTTGTCCTGGGAGTCACCATTAAAAGCAGTACGTTTAAAAAGCTCTGTTCCATGAATAACTATTGATTATTCCTACCTGTTTGCAGTCCTGGCAGTAAGAATGATGTCATGCCCTTAGTCGTCTTTAATTCTCTACAGGACTCTCTCATAAAGTTGCTAAAAGAACTGGATTATACACAAACCTCTGTCTCTTATCCTCTCATAAAAGCTTTTACCATTCACAGTGGTTAAACCACAGTGTGTAGTACCTAGGGGTGGCTACTGCCATTTATTGTTTTATTTTTTTCCCTTACCTGTTCTGCTCCTCATCTAGGCTTCACACACACACACAAATTAAACACTTATAACTCTACCATAGAGTAAAAATTTCATCAAAATTAATACAGAAACCTTTAATTAAACTTCCTTCTCAAATAATTCACACTTTATTGTACTTGGCTCAGGACTCCAAGACCAGGGGATAACTATCCCTCACCTCAGTAGGTTGAGGTAATATTGCCACTGTCATCGTGCTAGTATGGATGCGGCCTTGCTTCTCAGTCTTGGGCACTCTTTGTACTCTGTGCACTCCCCCTTCAAATTTCATATACTGATAGGCTGCTGAACCCCTAATGCTGGCACAAGCATGTCTGAGGCCACCTTGAAAATAGAAGTACAATTCTTTTTATTACTCTTGCCATTTATCATTCTTGACTATACGTACTATTTTGAAATAGACAATAAAAAATAAGCATATTAAAGAACTACAGCATTTGTTATTTAGTCTTACTCTTTACTATTTCATAATTATTAAACATGAAGTATTTTTGATGCTAGTAATTGACATAAATAACACATTTGAAAGACTTTTTAAAAACTTATAGTCACTCCATGGTTATTACTGAATAATTAATCAGATTTTACAGGCCATTTCAAAAGTAATATGTTTACGTCCAGAATTACTAGGTAAATGAACACAAAACTAAGCTTCCTTAAAAAATTCTAAAGCTAGTCATGGTCTTGTTAACCCTTTTCCTAGGATAGATGTATATAAATAAATAAAATCTACATTTTACTGAGACAAACTAAACAGTTTACTGACCTATTTCACTTGGAAAATATTCCAGGGTTTCAAAATGCCATCTTTTAAATGCAGCATATTGCTGATACATATCAAACATCTCTGAAGTAAACAACATTGCCTCCTGACCCCCAACTCCTGCAGTTACCTCCAAGATCAAATCCTTGTCATCTGTTTCTTCTGAGGGAACCAAAAGTAAGATAATCTGTAAATACAAAAATGTTACTTTTCCTATAATAAAGTTATTTAAAATTTACCCACCAAATCCTAAAGATACACAGAGCTAGTCTTGTGGGGGCCACATGTATGTAAGGGCCCTGAGGTATCCAGGAATATCGTGACTAGGGTATTAAGGAGCGTCAAAATCTGGAGGACTGGGGAGGGTACTTGGATCTTGGATAGCTGGACAGATGGTGTTTTTGAGAGTACTTCTCTAAGCAAATAAATTTTTTTTTTTGTCTTTTTGTGACTGGATTTCATGTGCAGTTTAGGCTGCCCTTGAACACACATTGTAGCCCAAGTTGGCCTCAAATTTGAAGTGATCCTCCTGCCTCAACCTCCCGAATGCTAGTATTATAGGTGTGCAGCATCACAGTCAGCCTATAAATAAACAATTTAATAAACCTAATTGCCATCTTGTCAATTAGAAACATATAACGCAGAACTTCCTTAAAGTAATAATGTTACAACTATATTATAAATAAGAATTACCTAAAATTTTATCTTAGAGTTCTTATATGCTTTTTATCAGTCCTCCAGTTAATAAGAAATAAATGCTTATTGTAAGTAGGACTAGTATGGAAAAAAGAAAAACAAAAGCACTCACATCTGAATTTGGAAGCTTCCTTAATATGGAAGAGAAATTTGGAACTCTAGGATTGCCACTCTACCAGTGTTAAAGACACACAGATAAATACATAAGAAATGGCAGAAATGCTTAATTTTTTACACAAATACCATACCTGGTGCTTTAACCTGATTATTTCTTTTTGACACAGAGTTATTTCATTCTCTGCAAGTTTCCTTAAATCTTCATTCTTATCTAAAAAGAAAAGCAGAAGTTAAACTCTCCTTAAGTGTTAAATTGTGAACAGATCTCAAAGTACTTAGGTTGCTACCTGTTGAAGCATAAAAACGTCGATCTTGTCCTTTTAATAATTGCCATCAATTAAAAGTAGCATTTTATACCTTAGTTTTCATAAGCATGTAGCTATAAAACAAACTTTTCTGATGACAAAACTATAACTGAAATTTAAAAAGTGTATAAGAAAATAAAGCTAAACTTTTTTAAAATCTTACTTTCATGAAATACATTGATAAGCTAGGCTCCCTGAGTTAGGCTGTAACAGTAATGAATGGATTTAGCTAATCAGAAAGACCAGAAAGGGAACAGATGTTATCATTAGGTAAATAGTCGTTACCATTAGGTAAACCAAAACTGAATTTAAAAATAGAAAATTATTTATTGCAGAAGGAGATTTTTTTTAGCTATTATAAATTGTTCTGTGAAAGAGCAAGGACTTTATTTAAAGAATATTAGCTTGTACACTCATGTATTAAAACACAGTTACTCTGTGAACTGGGGATAGCATCGAATACATGTGTAAGATCTACCTTTGGGCAGGTCGCAGAAGGCGGAGGAGCTGCGAGGGGTGGGGGTGGGGAAAGCGGGTCGCAGGCCAACCAACCCCAGCTCAGAACGCCACTCCAGATGTCCTCAACTGCCTCTCTTCTCTACTGGTCCTGCCCCTGCTCCTGGGACTCAGGGGGCGGAACCAGGTATGGGGGGAGGCCTGGGGGCGGTACCGGGCTGCTATAGGGCTAGGTGTGGGGGCAGCGTGGAGGGTCTAAGAGTACTAACAGTCTGAGTTCACTTCCGGGGCCATGATAGTGGGTTCCAGTGGTAGCTGGGGGAGGAACTGGGTATCATATTGGGTGCTAGTAGAAATCATACAGGAGTACTGGGATGATAGACAGTAACAGCAGTGCAGGTCTGGGGGACACAACGGGGGCCAAACGGGGTGTCAAGAGTTTGTGGGGCTGGGAGGTGGTTTTACCAAGGGTTATAGCAGGAATCTGAGGGGTAGAACTTGGCGATTAGGAGCAGTGACAAAAGGCTGCAGGGATTATATGGGATACTAGGGTGCTGCAGGCGGTTCCAGGGGCAGTGTTAAGTGTTCCAGGGTGTAGAGGGGCTCTGGGGCAGTATCTGGTCCCCATGTGGCAGCCAGGGTTTGGTGAATAGCTGAGTAGTTATACTGGGCCCTGGGGGCTGCATACTGCACCCTGTGAGTTGTGGAGGTTTAAGCAATTTAGGGACCCTGAGAGAGGGTGAGTATGCTGCAGGTTGAGAACGTGGGGGCCACATGTAGATAGCGGCCTGGGGTGTCCAGGAATATTGGGGCACCCTTGAGGCTAGGACATTAGGGAGATCAAAATCTGAAGGAATTGGGAGGGTGCCTGGGTCTAGAAGACAGCGGGACAGCTCGGGTGAGAGTAACAGAATACCAGGTATCTGGGTGATGGAGTTGCTGGTACCTGCATGGAGTAGCCAGTAGGTGGCAGAACTGCTCTAGCTCAAGATCAAGCTCCAGGGAGGGCCCAGTAACTTTGAAAGGTGCAGAGGTCTTTGTCCAGACTCCAGTCACACAACCCCTCCTCTATGCTAACTGGAAAATTCAGTAGATGGTGATGGCCTTTAAGGAGGCAGAGACCAGTTTCTGAAACAATAGAAACAGACTGCCTTCTCTTTAAAGGGTGGTGTGGCACCTCTGTTCTCCAGCCTCACCATGACCATCTGCATCTCATATTTCAGGCCTAAGAGCCTGGCTATGGCTATGGCTACCATAGTGTATGACACATCTGATGCAGTGGAGCTCTGCCCCTCCTATGGCCTGTATCTGAAACCCATCACAAAAATGACCATCAGTGTGGCCCTCCCGCAGCTGCAGCACTCTGGGAAGTCTATCTCCAACTGGGAGGTGATGGAGCGGCTCAAAGACATGGTGCACAACCACCAGTTCTCCACGCTGCGCATCTCCAAGAGCACCCTGGACTTCATCCGTTTTGAGGGAGAGGTGGAGAACAAGAACCTGGTCAAGTCATTCTTAGCCTGCCTAGATGGCAAGACCATCAAGCTCAGCGGCTTCTCCAGTATCTTGAAGGTGCATGCCACTGAGTTCAAGATGGACTTCCCCACCCACAGTGACTGGGACTTCTTTCTCAACACTAAGGAAAGGAATGAGAGGCTGCCAGGGGAATGGCCAGACACCATCCACTTAGAGGGGCTGCCCTGCAAGTGGTTTGCCCAGAAGGAATCAGGCTTGGAGAAGCCCAGCCAGGAGGTACTCATCAAAGTGTTTGAGAAGTTCGGGGAGATCAGGAATGTAGACATCCCCATGTTGGACCCCTATCGAGAGGAGATGACCTGTCGGACTTTCCACATGTTTGGGTTCGGGGGACACTTAAACTTTGAGGCCTACATACAGTACTTCGAGTATGGAGGTTTCCTTCAGGCTATGAAAGCCTTGCATGGGATGAAGTTAATGTACAAAGGGAAGGATGGCAAGGCTGTGGCCTGTAACATCAAAGTTTCTTTTGATTCTACCAAACACCTGGGAGAGGCTTCAATTAAAAAACGGCAACTGGAGAAACAGAAGCTTCAAGAGCTAGAGCAGCAGCGAGAACAGAAGCGCAGACAGAAGGAAGCGGAAGAGAGGCTGTGGATGAAGGAAAGGAAAGAGAAGGAGCAGGAAGAACTGGCAAGAGAAAGGAAGAGGGAAGAGAAGCTTCACAAAAGACCACAAAAGCAGAGGGACCGAGAGTTCTGGCGAAGCCAGAAGCAGCTGGAGAAGCTTCAGGCAGAAGAGCAGAAAAAGCTCCAGAAGATCAAGCTGGAGGAGAGGAAGCTGCTGCTGTTACAAAGGAACCTCCAGTCTATCCGGCTTTTGGTGGAGCTGCTGAGCAGAGCCAATGCTGCAAAGCTGGAGAAACGGGGGCAGCAGGAGCTGAGGCTGGTGAAGGAGGCAGAGCACAAGTCTCAGGTGCAGCAGCTGAGCACCCTGCTGTGCAAGAAGCCCCAGGACAGGGACCAGAGCAAAAATCTGCAGCAGCCCAAGGGAAATTTCCTGCAGCCTGCATTTTCTGGCAGCCAGATTACTAGGGCAGCCATATTCCACCCTCTTGGGGGCTCAATGGTCCCCAAAACCCCCAAGGAGGCCCTGCGCCACATGGGGACAGACTGTGCTCCCAGGAAAATGACAGGCAGCAAACTGGACAAAGTTGAGTACAAGGAGGCTCAGATTCCACTCTATGTGGATCCAGAGGGTGACTCTCTGGAGAAAAGGTGCCCAGAGGTCCTTCCCCATATCCCCAAGTATGTCCCCATCTGTGACCACAGTGTGCCTAAGGAGGATAGGTTGAAGCAGGTCAAGAATAACTGGGAGCCCATCAAAGGCCATGTGCAGGCCACACACAATGGGAGCAGAACCCACCAAATACTAGCTGGGCCAGAGCCAACTGTTGAGGCCTTGAGGCTGCAGCGCAAAGTGCAGCAGCAGCGCCAGAAGCTCTCCCATAGGGACAGAGGCAGCCCCTGCCTGCGTAAGTCCCACAGCAAAGACAGGCTCAGCCGCAGGGAAAGAAGTAGAGGGCACAGCCGCCACCCCGAAAATTCCTGGTCCCCAAGAGGCCAACACAGAATCAGGAACAAGTAATGAAGGGCTGGGCCTCCCCAAGGTTGCTGCCCTGGGTCCTGTGGCTCTTGCCTACCTGTGTTAAAGCCCAGTTCTTATGCGTCAATGTCCCAGGAACCCAAACCCACTTCACAATAAGGGCATTGGAAACTCATTTTCATTAGCCTCTCACACAAGGTCGCACCTGGCATCTCAGTTCTAGATGTGTCACTAGTTTTAATTTTCCATGGAGACTACTGGTTGGATAATGTGACCCATCCTCTTAAGCAGGAATACCACAAAGACCGACAATGGTAAGAATGGCAGACCAGTCAGGAAGAGTACAGAGCAGATTTTGTGTGTACCAGGCCAGGCCAGCAAAGTCATCATGTGTCCCGCAGCTGAAGAGGGGGAATGTGAGAAGTGAGGCTTCCACAGACCCACAAGGCCCAAGTGAGACGCGATGGTGGGCTGTTTCTTTTTTTCTCTCCTGTAATTTTTAAATGACTGGTGGATGTCAAAAGAAGAGGATGACTGTGGCACATTCAGTCCTGGAAAGAAAGTGGAAAACTCAAACGTGCCCTACATTTGCGGGGAGTGGCAGAGTGATTTGATGCTCCTTGACTTTAAAATATTCACTTTTTTCAATTTCAAGTATAAAAGCATAAAATGTTTGATTAAAAGCTTTGGTTTCTAAAAACGGTTTGTGTATGTGTGGTAAGAAGCCATTTTTGCTAAATTACCTTTACTTGGAATGTTCCCAACAGATTTAAATATTGATTATTTACATTTTAAAAGTGAAGCTCAGGGATAAAGACAGCTGTACATGTTTCCATTAGGAGATATTTATTCCAGGTTGCATTTTTATGGTGAAATAAAATCATTTTCTAATGGAAAAAAAGTTAAAAACACCTACTTTTACACCAGCAGTACAGACAATTTTAGTTTTTTTGTACAATTGCAGAAGAGGAAAATCTCAGGAAGAAAAAAACCCCAAAACATCAGGTAATTAAATATTACAATGGAGCAGTTTGAAGGAACTTTTCTTGGGGGGGGGGGTTTGAGCAAAAGAAAGGACTGCCTGGAGAGAAAATGACAGTCACAGGAAAGTACTGATGGGAAGGTATACAATTGTTTTGGAAGTACAGCATAAAAGAAATTTGGAAAAAAAAACTGACAGTACATTGAGTTAGGGAAAGAAAAAAATGAATTCTACCTCAACTCCTAAAGCACTCTTCAGGTAATACTCAGCTTCTCCAAGTTTGGGTTATATCAAAGAGTAAAAGCAGTTTCAAGCTGGTCGACTCTGAGGTTCCCTTCAGTTTTAAAATGTTATTTTATGCAAGGCTAAAGAGACTGGAAAGAGGTTAGAAATAATTTAATTTTAACCCTACATTTTATTTAACATGGTATACCTCAACTATCATTTCCATGTGTAATAGGTATTTTTAAAAGTCTGTATATCAAAATGTTTGAAATCTGTGTATTTTATACTCCCAGCGTGTCTTGATTCAAACAAGTCCCATTACAGAAGCTCATTATTCACATTTGATTGCTGGCTACTGTACTGGATGGTGCAGCAGTAAAGGGTAATCTATACCCTGAGCTTCTTTTTCAGTATCATGAATCAATCCGCATTCACTGGGCACCGATCCATGGTTTCCCATTATACAGGGGTCCTTTACTCCTGTCCTGAGAGATATTGTTTGTTGTCACCCTCTCCTTTCCCACCAAAATTTTGAGATAAAATGCCAGCCTGATTTCTGTTAACTGATACGAAATTGCTAGATTCTACAATTACATTAAGATTATTTTTATCAAAACTTTTAGTGACAAAATTGTAAAATCTATAGACTTTTCTATTAACTTTTCTAAGTCAGGTACTAAGAATCTCTTCTTGAAATTTTGGGTGGTGTTTACAGCTGTTTAGCTAGTTGAGAGTCCCAAAGTTCTGTTCGCTCTTTCTGGATTTCGTAGCTTTCTCTTCTGCCTGTTCCTCAAATGTAGTACTATGAATTTCTGTTCGTTAGTCTTATTTGTATTTCTACAGATCTGCCTTAAGCATTTTCATCTACTTTTATCAGGTGTATCTCTCTTACAATTACTTAGGCTCAATTTCTCTCTTATTTAGTAGTGTTTTTTTTTTTCTCCTAGACCAGAATAGACTTTAGCTGAATGTCCTTCTTGTAGATTTATTTTAATGTAAACCTCATTTTTCTCCTAAATTCAACCCATTTTGTATTTTCATTTTAGTTGACAGGATCAGTCCCGATCTTGAAGCCAGAAATGTCTTAGAATTCTCTATTGTCCTTCTCAGGGCCATGTAATCCTGTTATTCCTCAGAATGTTTTACAAGTCATCTCTTGCCTTACTGCCACCTATTCTTTGGTCTGTTTTAATGTTTTTTTTTTATTGGCTTTTCAGCTACCAGGGTCTCTAGAGGATATTTTAATTTATCCTTAATACTGATGCCAACATTGCTCTAAAAAGGTATCACTTCTATGTTTAATTTCCTACGGTCTATAAAAACAAATCCAAATTCCCTGTCATGCAAGGTTCTTAACATTTTTGGTTTCGAGACTGCTTTACAATCTTCTGTTCTATGCCCTCCTTTACTCTATTTCCCAATATGGTACTTTCATCTTTAGTAGTCTCCTTTGTCTTAAACTTCAACTCAGTTCCTTTCTCTTTGCCAGTACCAGGGATAGAACCAGAGGCACTTATCACTGAAATACATCTTCAGTCCTTTTTAATTTTAAATTTGAAGCAAGGTCTCACTGAGCTACCTAGGACGGCCTTGCACTTGCCATTTTTCTGTTTCAGTAGTTGGGATTACAAGTGTGAGCCCTTCTCCTGTACTACCTGACAACCTTTTGGTTCCTGTTCAAGAGCCATTCAAAAGCCAGAGTTTACAACACTATTAAAGAAATTAAAATATTTATTCACTTGTGTTTTTATTTCTTAAATACTAAACTGTAAGCTTAAGGGCCATTCTGTAATTTTTTTGGTAACAAGTAGTATCTGACACAGTAGTAACTCAAAATTTGCTAACATTTTTTCCCTTAACCACAGTTTTCTAACATTCTGTCAACATCTCGTTTGAGTTTTAAAACACTTAACTTTTAAATCAACTTGCTTTTTTGTTGGTTTGTGTTTGTAGGTAAGGCCTTGCTATGTAATTTAGGCTGGCCTCGAACTTGTGGTGATCCTCTTGCCTCAGCCTCCTGAATGCTGTGTGTGCTACCATGCCCAGCTTCCACTTGCATTTTAAATCTGGCATGAACTATGCAGTCAATTTAACTTTTCCATAAAAGACATTATTCTCAATACCAATTAATAATCTGTAAAAGAAAAAAACCCTCAAAACAAGCTGGCAATGATAATACACACTTGTAATCCAGGCACTTAGGAGGCTGAAGCAGGAGGACTGTTGGGAGTTTGAGGCCAGCCTAGGCTACACCATGAGTTGAAGGCCAACTTAATAGACTTTGTAAGGACCTGTCTCAACAAAACAAAACAAAACAAAACAAAAAACAAAACCAAGCCGAACAACAGAAACGACAACAACAAAAAATAAACCCCAAGCCAACCAACCAATCAAGATATGCTGCTTTTCTCTTAAATCACTTTACTTTTAATCACTTAGATAATACACAGTAGCCTTTGTTTTTTATGGCCTATTCAATCCCATACCAGACTACCACAAATCAAAGCTTCTTAAATGATAAAAGCAATTTACTCATTTCCCAATTGAAAAGCTTCTGCTGGCTCCCTCATGCCAACAACATAAAATAGATTTCTTTGTGTTTGAGTCCCTCTCCAAAGAGGTTCCTATCTGCCATTTCCAATGACTTCTCTTCCTTTGGCCACTAGAAGCACAGTGATGAATAAACAGCAGGAGACTGGGAGTTAGTCCAATCCCAACTGCATTTCTTCTATACTCTTTGTAATGGAGGGCAGTTATTTTGCCTCACTATACTCAGGTTCCTCTTCTGTCATATGAAGCTAACAGTATTTATATTATGGTTTGTTATGTGAAATCAAATGAGTTAGTAAAGAAAGCTAAGCAAAGCCCGGAATATGGTAATATCAATAAAGGTTATACTATTATTATATTCTCTAAGACTAAGTCCTTTCACTTTTGCAACTTTAGCTGTTCTCATTTATCAGCTGTATCATATTAGTTCTGTGTCAGCGAATAGACGGCAATCGTCTCTGGATTCTTGCTGTCCCACGGATCAGCAAGCAGCTGGACATCTCAGGGTTCTTGTAGTAAAGCAGAAACTTTAGCGTCACCTAGATTAGAAAACCAGGGAATCACCTGGGAAAATGACTGAAAATGCATAATCCTAGGTTTCAAATTCTGCCTGAGTTTACAAAGCACTGCTCCTCATACTATTGCAGATGATCTCCACATCACAGTGTAATTTTGTTCTGGAACCCATTCTAGGGACTGCGCCTTATCTGTCTTTGCAGAGCAAATGAGCTCCTGCCAGACGGAACAAAGAAACAACCTTAATTCCGTGAAATGGGGCGGTGAACTAGGCAAGGGAGCCCAAGCACGCAAAAGAGAGGATAAGATCAGAAACGCACCTGCGATCCAAAACAAAAACTACTGCACCTGACTGAAGAGTTTCAAACTCGGTAGTGTGGACACCCTGGCCAGCGTGGTAAAGGGCAGAGTCAAGACTGCTCTGACGCTGCTCCCCTGGCCTAGTCCTTACCGTGCAGCAAGTGCTCGGTCTCCTGCAGCTCCTGCTCCTTCTCGATCATGAGTTTAGCCACGGCCATCAGTTCGGGGCCCCTGACTTGTAAATGGGCTTCTGACTCTGCCTGGCGCTCGAGAAAGGTCCGCAAGAGCCCACCGCGGACGAAAAGTTCCTCCAGCTGCGGGTTGCTGTAGCTGAAACACCGGTGGAGCTGGCAGGGAGCCCTGCGGGCCCACATACCACGCGCAGCAGCCCATAGAGGTCGGAACCGCATCCCTAGCTGGCGGAGAACCGGCGCAGGGGGGCGGGGCGGGGGCAGACCGGAAGTTACGTAAGAACCGGTCTCGCGTTACTACACGATTTAGTCGTGAGAGTTAGCCACACCCAACCCTATGCCCGGCGCCGCTTTTCAGGGTCTTCCGGAAGCGTTGGTGATAACTTCCGCCAAGCGTGGGAAAACTGAAAAGTCGGTGGAGGCCAAAAGTTGAGCGGCTTTGAGCGGAAGGGGCGGGGCTGTCTGCGGGGCGTCCGGGAAGCCTTGGGCATCTCTTCGAAGCCTCGGTCGGAATCGCCTTCCAGTGCTTGCTGCTGCGTGTTGGGCAGGCATGGCAAAATGGCATGTTGCTGAAGTGTTCGCCAAGACCTCCAGTGATTTTACAGCATCTTTCACACCACTTATCTGCGGAATCTACTTGCTTTAAAATGACTTCTCTCACCTGCCCCTCCATTCTCATTTTTTTTTTAAAGGAGGTTGAGTGAATCTGTTAAGCTCTACAACAGCAAAGCCTTCGAAACACCTGGAAATTTAGGTGAACTCCTAGGATGCGTGAGGGTCTGAAGTTGATCCCTAGCATCAGGTTTAAATAAAAATAAAAAAGAACCACAAAAGACCTGCCACAGTGGCCTAATATTTACCCTGCCGCCTCAAACCCAAAACTTTGGATAGGGGCCAGGAATACTGTAGTTTATTGATATAATTCTTTGCGGTTTTCAGACTTATTCGCAGACTTACCCACAAATGGGATAGGTTGCAGTAAGCAACCTGACAATATGGGAGGATTAACAGCTCAATCTGGAAATGCCCACTACCTAACTGGTTTGGGCAGTTACCTACTCGGTGGAATGGAGTTACACTGCTAAGACAGAAGGCTTGCTGAAGTAGCTTCTAATTTATATCCCCCACCCCACTTGCATAAAGCCCTTCAGTGGCTTCCCAGTGCTTTAAACTTTTTATAGTTAAAATTTTTATTAGTACATGTTTGCAGTAGATAGTGTTTACATTCCTTGTGGGGAGTTGGTACATAGGCATATCTTAATTCTTTTTTCATTTCCTTCCCTTCCCCTCTGCCCCCAACAAATTTGTCCTTTAAAAATAAAATCAAATGGTAAAGAATGGGAACTTCTAACAAGGTTAAAATATCCTTCAGTCATCAAACAAAAACCATTAAATATAAATTTTCGAAAATTTGCATTGTTTTTCTTTATCGCTTAGCACTACGTGACACATGCAAAGTGAAGTGTAAGAATGGTATGATTTTTTCAAATACCATAGTGCAAAAATTGTTCTGCAACTTAAAAGTGCCAACTAATTATAGTTCATCTTTTCACTTATCTAGGCAAGCTGCACTACCTTATAAAATTGTTTGGCTGTGAGAGTGATCAAAACTCATTTTAATTCAGATCTGAGTACAGAATAGACCTGCTAGGTTGTTTATAAGCTTATATAGTTATTTCTTAACTCTAAACTCAACTTTGAATTTTTCCTAGTACACAGAGATAAATGGTGGAAATAATTTGAACTCAATATGTCTCTCAGCTGAATTCTCAAAATGTAAGTCATTTCAAGAACGTATTTTATTATTTATAAAAGGTGCAAAATTGTGATAAGCAATCACATTATAGTAAAGAATCCAGTCAAAATTTACTTTCCCTCAGATGCATAAGCAATTTAAAAAACACATATATCTTTTATTCTTATAGTGTTACATCAATGAGGAAACGATAACTTATCTAAGGTAAGGAGACACTAGTGAATTCTTTATTAATTCAAAACATTTTAAGAAAATGTAATGCATGTGCATTTTACAATATCCACAGGTTTCCACAATATAATTAATTGAAAACAGCTTTTTGATTTACTTTGTAAACTCAAACTATACTTGAGACTTTTGACTTTTCTTACATTATTGTCATGCTTAAATTCGATTACATGATGAAATATCTAGCATTGTCGGATGTACACAGGTAAAATGATACATAGGTAAAATGATAAATTCAGTTAAGTGTGAATAAAATCCCAGAAAAAATTTAAATTGTAGGAAAACAATTAGGAGTATCTACTCAATTCATGAGCACCTACAAGTTATTTTGATATTGCAAAATAACCAAGCATGATGCCCCTTAAGTTGTATCCATATACTTAAAACTTCTTTATAGTACAAATATTGGAGTCAAAATATGGATATAGATAACTAAATACAATGAACATAGTAATAATAAGTTATACACATTCCATATGATAAATTTTATAGAAGCAAACACATTAAAATTCTTTTTAGTATTTAGCAAACACTTTAAAATCATAAAAAATTGTACTTATAACAAATTCATTCAATCTGGGGAGGAAGGCGTATCAAGTCTCATTGCAATATTGTGTACATTGTTCAGTTGAGGGAATATAGAAAAGCACTAAGCAAAACTATTATCAATTTAAATTACCTCTTACTGCAATTCATAAGAGTAAGATCTTTAATATTAAAGAGTATATATATATATGCTTATGTTAATTACACAGATAGCTTGGGGAAAAATTCACCTTTACTATGTTAAGTGAGTATTCACACTAACACTGTTTTGGAGTTTTATTCTTCCATTTCACTTTCCAGTTCATTGTATTCTTATTATTTTTTAGTGAGCCTTTAATGGAACTTAACTGTAGTGTTGAGGAATATTCTTAAAGTTTTTTTTAGCTTAGCAGTGTAAATGTTCAGTAAATTTACCTGTAATATATATAACTTCTTAAAAATTACCTCTTCTATAACCTCTTAAAACTATTTTATAATGGAGGAACCTGATAGTACTTCATCTGGTGACCAAGGTCAACAAAAACAGTCTGAGAAACTCAGAGCTAAGAAAATCCCAAGGAAATGTGACAACTAATGTAATGTGGTGTCCTGAATGGGATCCTGGGACAAGAAAAGGATTACATAAAAACTAAGGAAATTTGAATAAAGTATAGACTCAATCTGTTAATACTGTCTCATTAATTGTGATTGATATCCTACAAGAGTCAAGTATATGAGGGCTTTTCATCTAATATTTACAGTTTTTCCATGAATCTGAAACTATTCTAAAATAAAAAGATTTAATGAACAATGATTTCTAACAGTCAATCTTTTATTAGTCCTAGCTCTATCACTTATATATTTGGTAAATGACTTTATATTATTGAGCTGAAGAACTGTGACAATATATGTAACATCATTCTTTCTCTGTTTATTTAACCTTAATGGCCATCTTCTGAATCAATATTCTTCGTTTGTACATGAGAAAATAGACTCAGAGAGCAAAATTAATTTGCCTGCCATTGCAGGAGACAGAAATGTTAACTTGAAATTAAATTTGTCATTTTATGTTCTTGACTTTTCTCACTATTACATATATGAATCTGGGACGTACATTTACATTAGTAACCATTGTATGTAGTATCACTTCAATATACAAATAAGAGCTAGATCTTTATTAAGGAAATTATTCAGAAACACAATTTTCTTATTCTAAAATATTTATTTCTAACTATTAAAAGATGGAATGCTTGTATCAGCAGTTGGATATAAATTAAGTTTTAAAATTCTGAAATTTCTGTAACAGAAGAGACTTACTATGAGAAGTAATGAAGCAAAAATGAATTTCAGGTTGTACATATAACAGAGAAAAATATTACATTTGGTTGTCATCAGCACTTAATAGTATTTCTTTTCCTTATTTTAAAGCTTTTGTCCTAACATGAAAATTAGTCCCCATACTGAGACCTGTTACCACTTATGGTAGTTCTTTTCCTTTCAGAGTTTTCATTAAAGTTAAGGTCTAGAATATCCCACTGAATTAATCTTCCTTTTTTAAAAACCAGAAATCAAACTCAGGATCTTGAGTTTTCCAGGCAGTTGCTTATGCCACTGAGTTATACCCCTGACCCTAATCTGAAAAGATGTCTCTTGGGGCTGGATAGGACTATTCCTGTCAGTAATAGTTTTAAAAATACTTAGCAATAAATCAAAGCCTAGTATTTGGAAATAGTCCTTATCACTGTGGGTTGTAAGGATACTATAAATGCTATAGAGATCTGAAGCAAGATTTTGGTATCAATTTTACTGATAAATATTTGCAATTGTATTAAGTGCATTAAAATTTTTACAGATTTAAAACTTTTCAGGACAACACTGTATATTTATCAGAAAAGCACTCAACTATAAGTGTTTGCAAAATATAATTTTAAGACTAGGGTCATAAACTGTTTTTTGTTTGTTTGTTTGTTTGTTTGTTTTTTGGTACCAGTGATCAAACTCCCGACCTTGGGCTTGCCAGATAGATGCTTATGTCGCTGAGCCAAATCCCCAGCCCCTCGGATCATAAACTGTTAAAGTAAACAGGCAAGAATGTTTTCTGTAAATTCCTTTACCACATTTCAAAATAATATCCAACATATCAAGCTCAAAATATTCAAAGTTCTTTTTTGATAGGGCTTTATGTGTAGGCATTTTCTATCTTAAGAAATGTTAGTGACTTTTCAAAAGGTTCTCATTTTTCTATCTTGTGATTGTATTTTAAATCCCTTGTCCTTTCCTTTCCTCACCAAAGCATCTAATGTTTTGTATTTGTTGATGATGTAATCTGTCACAATTGCAATATTACTTATTTTTCAGTAAAGTTAAAAGTATATCTAAAAATGGGTAAACTCAATATCAAGAATCTGGTACTGTATTATTTTAAATCAACTTAATGAGGTAAAAATGTATATGTGCTCCCAATAAATAAATATTATTTACCTATTTCTATACTCCTTTCACTAACTTGAGCTACCAGGTAAACATACAATACACATTTTATACTAAGCAACATTAAAAGATACATATAAACACCCCATGCACCATGACCAACCATCAAAGCTGGTCATCCTGTACATATTTTAAGATTAAAAACTAAGGGACCATATTATTGTCTTGACTTTTTAATTTCCTAACTTCAGTATCAAAATTGTGTTTTGCACTTACTCATTATGCGCCCTTAACACTGTCAGAGCACTTATGCTAACTTTGGGTAATAAATAACAAGCCAGAGTAAAGAAATGCCATCAATCATCAAGGAGATCTGGGTCTCCAATTTATCTATATGTATGTAGCCTATTCATTTACTTTTCTTTCTGTTATAGATTCATTTGAAATTAAGTAATATAGAAAGTGCATTAACTTCTGTGTGCTTTAGCACATTCTGTCTACAAAGATATCTTGGCAACCTAAAACACAAAGTGCTCCTTTTAAAGTGCTAAATTTTCCCCAGGGAGGAATTTACTCACTAGGTAAAATCAAACTCTAATAAAGCATATATTGTGCTCTTGGAATGGTAGCATAGACACCAGTTGAGGGCCTTTTTGTTTATTACAGCTTTGTGACTTAAACAAATTATACCATATTTTTAAAAAATTGATAAAGTTGTAAATACACAGACATCCTTTTAGAAACTTTAAATATTCTGAGATTAAATGAGAAACCCTCTTGTCTCCACAAAATATGAGTGTAGCACAAAAGTGCTCATATAGTATGGTTGCCATCGCTTATTGTATATTCTGCTCTAGAACCCTTCTTGTAAAGCTTCCTAATCAGATTTCAAATGGACATACCACCCTCTAAATCTGTATTCTACAAATACCCATGTTACAGATTAGGACTTTTTATAAAGGCCCTTATCCTTTACATTTGGCAAAATAGTAAACATATTGTCAAACAGACAATTCATCTCATAACCAAAAGTATCTTATAAAGATAACTTATGACTAGCAGGTCACCATCATACAGAGTAACAACAAGAATTATAAAGTCTACATTTAAAAAGACTGATGCATGCGGAGTGTCATAATATATTATTACATATCTTCTAGTCATGTGCACCAATTTGTTGTGCCTCAAACACAGCATGATTCTATACCATATGTGTTTATACATCATAGTAACACAATAAACATAACTCTAATCAAGACAAAATGATTTAGCAACAATAGAACTTCACAATAGAAGTAATGATGGTTTTAGGTTTTGCTTTACTCTTTAGGAAAAATATTTGGTTTTGTAAACATCTTCATAGCTACTTTTTCAATGTATTACTGAAAACTGTTATTCGAATAGTAAATAAATGACATGAATAAAATATGTCAACACACTAACACTTTCAAAAAACAAGTATTTGTTAAAAGATGATTATCATATATATTTTCTATCTTGCATTTATCTATGTTTTCATAAATAATGTATTTAAAAGTGCTGAATATGGTAGGATAGTCAGCAACGCCAGTGTAAACAGAACATTTTGTTTTCTACTCTGCAAATTTTTTTAAATTCCATTTTGTCAAACACTGCAACAGTTAAAATATTTGCATAGGGAATAGATAATAGCCCTTTTATTCATGTCTCCTGAATTCTATATAAATTATAAAATCATAGTCACTTAAAAAATTCTTGAAATGTTTAATTTATGGAAAAAGAAACTTACTATGCCAGCCTTTCAAGTAAAATAAATTTAAAAAGAAAACCCCCAAACGTGTTTCTTTAAAAAATATGTTTAATAAATTAAAAAATGAGAGGTAGTTAAAAATGACAAAGAAAACTTGTAATTTTAATATCATCCTTAATATAAGGCCAGTGTTCTCCATGGATATAAATCTTTTTAAAACTTTCATTTTAGTTTACTTAGCATTATATTCATTCACTGTAAGGTTAAAAAATAGTATTCAGGGGATATTAATATTCAAATATTACACTTTGATATAAATATGACACTGATTATTATTATTGTTTTTGTGCACAACAGGACATTGTTTTCTTGAGTGTCAGAAGTACAAGCCAATGTCAGGTAAGTATGTTTTTAAAGAGTTAGTGTAATTATAAAAAATAATTTGGCAGCTAAAAGATTTGAGCACTGTACTGCCTTTTATTTATGAATGAGAATGAATAGTTTGGTTTTAACATTTTTAAAATAAGTCATGTTAAAGATACTATGTGAAAACAGTTAAGGTCTGAAGTAGAGAATTATCTTCTTCATAACCCTTACAAAACTTTTCGTAGCAAAAACTTAGCTTTTCACTGAATTTTACTATCAAGCACAGGACAGATCCTATTCATCAAAATGCTTTACAGTGCTACATTATAGGCATTCCTTTACTAAATTCTTTTCTTGGTATTCCAAAACTAAGTTATCAAGTTTATTTTTTGCTTGCTGAAGTACATAACTTTACACAACCATTTTGGAACTGGAGAGCCAGTCTTTAATAAATTAATTACAGTATTGGACATCTGATATATACATAGATTCATCTTCTATTACAATTAAAAACAATCTCACTCTTTGATTTGTCATTGAGCTAGGATATCTTCAAATTGTTTTGTGCTTTTTTTCCTTTTCTTTGTCTTTTTTTTTTAAACATAGCAAAGTCTTCTGTAATGAAAATGCCATAGTATTGGCAGTGAACAACCAGAAAAATCCTTCATTAGGATTTTCCAACAAACAGATAAATAGCTCTTTTTTAATATACAGAAATATTGGCTTCAAAATCAGTGTACTAAACACAGTATATAGCATGTTGAATACTATTGTTACATTTTAAAAATTGCCTTTTCTATCTTAGATGTTTAAAAAAATGCAAACCACAGCCAATTTTTTGGCAATTATTTAGTAAGACCATATTGCACAAAAGTTCTTAAATACAGATATAAGTTATGCTATTTGATTAAATAGTACAACAACTATGTGACAAATGAAGTAGTTTTACTTTGCACATGCAGTCTCTGGATATACACTAGGAGACTGTTCATAGGCCTACAAATACAGTTTGCTTGCAAGCAGCATGAGTATTGAATAAAACAAGTAATTTGGCAATTTATTGTTTTATGTGGTATTTTCTCCAAACTCAATCATGGATAACCTTGATATAAATGGAGATAAAGACCATAATAGTAATAACAGTAGTATTTTCACAGTATCCTGAGGAAAGCTAAACTGTAGTCCTCCAGGAACTCAATTTCTGATGTTATTTAACTATTTCCGTTTCCCGTCCCGGCCCTCTGAAATGATTTTTTAAAAATGAAAATTATGATTCAGAAGAAGAGCCAGCAGTACTTTCAACAAATGATTTATAAATCTGAGAGTTCAAAAATCTTGGAAAAGAATCTCTGTGCATTAAGGTATATATCTGAAGTTGGGCATCTTCATACATGTGAGGGTTAGGATCCAACAGATTTCTATTGATCACCTCTCTAACTCGAGAATCGAGACTGACCTAAAAAAGAAATAAGAGCAGATGCATTAATATCTTTTCAGAAGACCTCAGATAACTATAGGTTTGTGATATTTCAAACAAATTTCAGAGTAAATCCAACTGCCACAATTCTAAGGTGGTATTTTTCCTTCCTTACCTCCCTTTCTCTTTCCTTTCCTCTCTTTTCTTACCCTTTTCTCTCATCTCCTTTTCCTTCTCTTCTCTCTCTTTTATTTCCTGTGTCTCTCTGCCCTCACTCCTTTTTTTTTTTAAGTCGCACTATATGGCCCAGCCTGGGATCAAATTTGCGGCAATCCTCCTGCCTTGGCATCATTGGTGCTGAGACTACAAATGTGCAACACTATGTCTGGCCTGAGGTTGTCTTTCAAAGGCTACATATCCTCTATAATTTTCTCCCTTTAAACATCAAATTAAACAATGAAACTAGACTTTGTACCAGAAATTTGATTCATAGGTATCTTGACCTACTTGGATTTATCTTTTCTATGCATTCATTCATGAGCTTGTGACAATTTCTATTCTCTGTGGGAGTACCATAAAATAACCAGAATATGAATTTGCTGCCTCCTTTTCTGCAACTGCTAGGCAAACTCTATCACTGGGCAAAACTTTGACAGGGAAGAGTTCTCTCACAAAAATTAACATGCATATCAGATATTGAGTCTCAATATTTTAAAATCCCACATGGTCCTACTGCATTAAAAGTAGGAAATCAGGAATGTGGTAGGTCAAAGTGAAGGAGAAATGCAGCAGGTATTCCCAAGATTTTACATCTATCAGGCAAGACCTAGGAAGACACTACACTGAAATATACCCCAAGATCTCTGACCAGAGATGAAACAGAACAGTTGCATAAAACACAAACCTGGAGAGAAATACAAATAGAAATTCAAAATCATTCATTAAAATAATGAATGCAGTAGAATTTGAAAACTGTATAAAAACTAAATTCTGTAGTGATTTAGTTTTTGGACATAATGTAAAGATATAACATAAAGGTAGGAGGAAAAAAATAGCAATACCATTATGCTTGGAGAAGCAGACATAAAGCTCCACCCTGAAATGCCGTGTTATAGCCCAGTCCTAATTGGTTTCAGCTCTCACTATTGAGCAAGGTATAGGACACTGTGTTCCACAATTAATTGTCCCATACACATCTTACATATTTCTATAAAGATCTTTTGTTGCGAGCATGTTGTAGTCTTTTTAGTTCTGGCATCTTTTCCTATTCCTGACTTAGATGGTCTAAGCTCTGAAAACAGTATGAATGAAGCCACTAATATTCCACCGAGTGTCTAGAGATCCTCAGCTCTACCGACCAGGTAGAACTGGACTGACTGTTCCACCTCAGCAGTGGCTGCTAGGTTTGTCAGGAAATGGTGATACAAAACGAAACAAACCAAACTTAAAACTGAACCGAACTGAACCAAACCAAACAAACAATCAAAAAGCAAATCATGACCCAAGCTAGATTTCTACAGTTTAGGTAAACCAAGGTATATACAGAAAATTTAAACAACTCTTAGAACTGTGTCTTCTTGGTTGGGAATTCTTAGAAAAAAGATGTTCTGTAAGTAAACGACTTTAATTTTTACTTTTTGTGCCATATGAAGTCATTATCAACTATATGGTAATAAAAAGTATAGAATTTTCCCTAATCTCTTTATTTTGAATAAAAATATCTTTTTTGTATTTATTGACATTGAAGCTTAAATTGATTCTTCTTATTCTGAAATGTAGTGTTATGGAAGGATGAAGTCTTACCAAACATTTCTTGGTTTTTATGCATGGTGTGCTTACTTTTAAACTTGAGAGAATGTTTTGTTTCAGTGGAGAAGAAAAATTCAGGTTAGCAATCAAGAAAAGAGGGTCACTTCTTAAATGACAGCATAATTAAACAGTATAGTTTCTTATCAGTAACTGGAATGATACTAGTTATATTAAGACAAAAATAAAGTAACTTGGTTACATGTCTTAAATCCTTTATAACTATCACATTCCTCTGCAAATTAAAAACAGTAGTAAAATATAAAGAATACAGTTCAACATTTAATAACCCATAACAAAAATGCATTTGCTATTTCCATTTGAAAAAATAAAATATTTACCTTAATATTTGGTTGTTTATTTGAAAAGGTAGTTGGTCAGTCAAAAGAAGTGTAGAGAGGCCAAGTATCAAGGACAAACCTCATGGGTTAACAATTTACAGTTTCATCTTGTGGCATCTTGTGCTTCAGAATGAGGAACGTCTATAAGACAAGGTGGTGTGGTGGGTCCCAGCTTGGACCTGAGCCACAGTCATCCTGGGACTCAGAAATGTGTGGACGGCTTATAAAGCCATCTTATCTGGGGTCCATTGCATGAGGGACTGAGGTATTTCCTGGAAAAAACTCATCCTAAGGGAAGAGAAAGTTGAGTAATACGAGACAAGAGCTAGCCTTCAAATAAGAAGAATCTCTTCCTACTCTCCCATAGCCTTATAATTAGATAGGGGAGGCGGAAGGTACATTACAGAATAACACAGTTTAAGTAAAAGCGTAAGACAGCTCTGATAGCTTTGGCTGTGCTTAACTGGCAGCATTTAATTGGCAGTTTTAGCAGTGCTGAAAACTTTGACAGTGTGAGAAGCTTCAAAGACAAAAGTGACTTTGAGATGGGCCTTGTGGAAACATTCATTCCGGCAGGGAGAAGACAGGGAAGAAGAAGAGTGGCTTGCAAGCATAATAAAATGATCCTGAGCAACTCCTCCAAGCTACTAGGGAGGGAAACTCAATGTGAATTTAGGCTCAATAAAAGTGTGGAGGTAAAGTGGAGAGATAGCGGCAGAAATCTTTCTAGTGTAGCTTGGGAGGACCCAGAGAAGCCAGTCAAATACACGGTTAAACACTAGATTTTGTATCTCTTGGAGGGGAATATTAAGATAGATGAACACTGTTAAAAGGAGTAAAACAGTTTATTTTTTACTTTTATTTATTTTTTGTCTCCGGACAGGGTCTCACTAAGTAGTGAAGGCTGGTCTTGAACTTGCTTATGTAGTCCAGGCTGGCCTAGAACTCACAGTGATCCTCCTGCCTCAGCCTCCCAAGTGCCAGAATTATGGGCATGTGCCACCACACTGGGCAAGTAAAACAAGTTTTGACCTTGCCTTTTTGTCCTAGCTATCAATACACAGTGGAAATTTTGACTTCACTAATATTGTTAGCAGAATTATACTGAAAATGACAAATTTTACTGGAAGTATTTTCCCTCATAGGAGACCTTCAGTTATGTTCATTTTCTGAACAATTTTTAACATCTCATGATTATTATTTCCCAATCTTTATCTGATGCTTAATTTCACTGAAATTGTTTTATTTGGGATTCTTTTCTAAGTAAAATTTTCATTACTTTTTTCTTTAGAACTCCATATCAAGATTTGACCAACTGTAAATTTTATAGGTCTAGGATATTTGATTCTTCTATTAATTTTAGTAAATTTTAAACAAGGCATGGTGATGCATGCCTACTATCCCAGCATTCTGGGAGACTGAGGCAGGAAGATGGCAAGTTTGAGCCCAGTCTGAAGAATTTAGTAACTTAGTTACACCTTATCTCAAAGTAAAAAATAAAAAAAGGAGAGGAATTAGCTCAGTGTGAAATGCCTGGGTTTAAACCTCAGTAGCACTAAGTAAACAAATACACTTATTTATTTATTTTGGCCATTTCACATTCCATCGTGTATTGTTTTTGTGCTTGTATGTCTACTGAAAAAATATAAATTACAAATGAGACCAATTATTTACCTCTTGGAGCAAAAATTATTGGTAGGATAAAATGTAGAAACCATATTCTTGTATCCTGCTTGTTGGAGAGCAGGGTAAGGTGGTTAAGTTCGCTATTTTTAATTTTATCTGAAGTTTTAAGGTTGTGTTCACAGAAACCTACAGTAGTGCCCTGGAGAAAACACTGGACAATGGAGGATATAATCTGCATACCACAGTTGGAAGAGCACCAAATTGGAATCAGAAGATCCTAGGCTTGTGCTCTAACTCAGTCAGATGCAATTCTTGTTTTTCATGTGTTCAAACATTCATTTCACCAGTTTGAAGGTAACTTTGTTTTGTTTTGTTTTGTTTTGTGTTTTGCTGTGAAGTGTCACCATTTGTCCTTATAGCTGAAAGACTGTTGTAACAAAAGATGAAAGCCCACAATTAAATTTAAACCCACTATGATAGTAGTAACAATAATAATTGATTATAGTAACAATAATAATTGATAATATAATTGATAATATAGTAACAATAATAATTGATAATAGTAACAATAATAATTGATTATAATTATGATGACAACTAATGTCTTTGACCCTTTTGTCAGTTTGGGATTTATTTCTCAGAGTGACCTTTTCAGACAACTTCTGTTTTAAACTACATCATTCAACACTTCCTATCCTACTGTTTATCACAGTAGTTATTTGACTTCAGCATACTTTGTCTGTCTTCTATTTTTTTCCCCACTTTGGTACCAGGGATCGAACTAATGACGTCATGCTTGCCAGGCAAGTGCTTGTGCCTCTGAGTTAAATCCTCAGCCCTTTTCTGTCTTCTAAAATGTAATCCCCCAAAGGTAGCCAGTGACTGTCTTATTCCATACAATATCCCCAATATCTAGTCTAGCATCTAGTTCCTAGGAAGTACTGTATAAATATTTTTGAATGCTAATATGTATGCACATATAAAGAAATAAATATAAGAAAATACAATCAAGTGAGTTTTGCTTAGAAAATATGACTTAGATCATTAGAAATGTTAAATTCACATTATTTTGCTACAGGCAAACACATGTACACACACTGAATCCACATGTCTATCATGTAAGTTGTAGATAACTTTGGAATATAAATAGGTTTATTTTTTCCTTTGGAAATTTAAGATGAGATCCGAAGCAAACAAAGCCTACTCCTATTAAATTCACCATTTGGCAAACAGCAGAGATTTAGTAGACTTTCGAGTTCTCTCCACACCATCATTCTACAGACACAGGGAGCTGAAGCTCCAGGGCAGTGAAGTGAGTGGCTACGTGTCAAGCAGATATGAGCAGCAGGCCCAGGTTACAGTGCTGGCCAAGGAGACTAGGAGACTGGTGGGTAATACATCACATAATTTTCATTCTGATAAAAGAACTGTTTTTTTTTTTTTTACCAGGGATCAAAAGACCTATCCTTCTTTTGTTCTTCAATTGTTCAATGATGGCTTTAGTTGATAGCAGTCATTTTTGTTTTCAATTTTTTATTACTACATATTTGGAATAATGTTTACATTCATCTTAGGGAATAGGTACATGTGCGTAACATATCCTAATTCATTTTATTTACCTTCCCCTCCTCTGTCTCCCTCCCCCTTCCAATTCTGGATCCCCTTCTTTTGCAGAAGATCGCCATGTTTCCTCTTTTCTAACTTTTGTTTTTTAAAATTATTTATACTATGAGTTTCTCATGAGAGAGAAGTTATGCAATATTTAAGTCTGTGTGTCTGATTAACATTATGGTCTCAAGGTGCATCCATTTGTAGGGTAATATCCTTTAAATGGACTTTTTATTCCAGTTTTTAATTTTACTGTTTGCCTTTTCAGTAGTTAATAAATATAATGTGTCAACAGAATTTGCTATGTGCAGCAAAGTAACCAATCTGAAAAGTTTCTTTTTATTGTTATTTGTTTTCTTCTTGGAGACATCATAAGAAAAGCAAATTCACTTTATCAGGGTCTTTATTTTCATTTTTAAAGACTATAAAATCTAATTTTTTCTTAAAATGTATACTGTACCCAGAATAGAAGGTATATTGTATACTGGCTTCAAACATCTCTTATTTTATAACATAATTCTTAAATAACAAAAAACGCAAGAATAAGACCTTGAAAAAATGAAATGTAATTTTCTAGTACATGGTACCAAGGGTTTCATTCAAGAAATTGTATGTAAACATTTTAAAAAATGTAGATTCTCTGTGTAAATTTAAGAATATGGGGCATAACAGCAATCAAATGAAAGTAAAATAAGGTTTAATGAAGAAAAATTCTGTTCTTGTCATTAATAAAATCTTGATAACTTTTTTTCTTTAGTCATTACCATTTTATAAATGATTCAAATGTTCACGCTTTTAAAAAAATATTCTAAGTAGAAACTATTAGAGACTCTCAGAGTAGAAAGGCCAGACTGTCCAGCCTTAGGATGATAAATCATCTCCAGTGTGAGGTGGCTGCTAACTTACATACTGTGTGAGGATTGTGACTGATGAGCTATGTCATGTGATGAGAAGGTGATGCAGTGGTACCAGTGGCCTTATGGATGTCATTCTGGATTTGGTTTACTAGTATCTGGACTCATTTTCATTGTTATTTCTGTAAACAAATCAACTGAACACTGAGGCCCAGAAAGATGAAATGATTTATCCTAAATCACAGAAGTCAGATGTAACAGAGTCAGAACTAGAGTACTATGCACCTTGACATTACTTCAGTGCTCTGACTACTACACAATGTGACCTGTATTCTTGACATGATGTGTGTTCTTGCCAATGTTATAAAATAAAACCTGAAGACTAACTCAGTGTCATCAGTTAATAACATGTCGTGGCTGATTAGAAATGACAACTTTTTGCACAGGGATGTCACTGAGATACAACAGATTGCAAAGGGCTGCAGAATAACTAGAAACTACATGATAAATTGTGAGTTAAGTCACTGAGCATGATTTATGGTTCAATATATATCTTGTCTTAAAACACTCATGCAGATTTTCAACAGTTAATTTGTATAATTGAAAATAACTACTATTTTTTTGCTATTAAATAATGAAAAAACCTCAATTACTATATCAACAGGCATGAAACCAGTCAGCTAAACAAAGGCACCTCATACAGGAAACAGGGTCTGATTGTGTAGCCCCGGCTGGCCTCAAACTTGCCAATCCTCCTGCCTCCCTTGCTAGTGGGGGATTAACAACATGCATCACCAGGCCCTGGTGAATAATATAGATTCTATGCTGAGTTATTCATAACTCATTTATGAAATAGTACATGATAACAAAATAATAAAAATGGGAATCGCCACTCTCTCTCTCTGGCATTTTGAAAATATAGAGTAGGTAATAGCCAAAATGTATATATTAAGAAAAATAAAGAAAACAATAAGTATCATTATCACATGAAATATTAATCTATGTAATTTTAAGAAGGTCATATTTTTTATTAGGAGACATTTTAATGACTTTTTAAGTGAAATTTATGTTGAAAAATAAAGAAATTAGGCTAAAACTCCACTAGTTTTGCACAAAGAATGAAAATCTAAGTTTATGTGAAAATCAAGTATTTTTGCGAAGTTCTGTTGATCAGTGCCGCCCATGAGAACAACAGCACAGTATTTCACATAAAAACTAAAGAGGAGAAGAGGGAGACCACGAAAATAAAGGAACTATATGTGCTTAATATGGAGGAAACTGTTTTTTATAGAATTTTTAACAATTGGAAGTCATCATTTTAAAGTGAAATATATGAACTATCAAAGACTGCCTAGGTAATCTAGATAACTATCGCTTTCACATGATACGTCTTAGATGTTTAGGGAGTGATGTGAGCTAGATAATCTTCTTAAGGACTCTAATTTGCATAACTACAGACAAGAGTAACATTAGTATCATCTGGTCTATTTATTATATGATACAACTTTAAAATAAAAATGAGAATAAAAGGATAGTACTAGTAAATCCAAGTAAAGGTGGTTAGATGCTAATGTTCTAGGTAAACTAGAAATTTGAAGACTATTTTTTAGGATGCAGAATTATACTAGTGTTAGAAATATGAAGTGCTAGAATAATAAATGTATTGAGACTACAGAAAAAAATACTCCATACTTTGTGTCTATGAACACTTTTTCTATATTAGTGAAGGAAATAAAAAAATCTTTTGTACATTTAGACTCTCATTTTTGTAGAGACAGTGCTGCTGAAGTGTTCTGGAATACCAGTGACATGCAAATGTCATCAGAGGCCAGAGTTCGCAGTGTATTCCTAGCTTAGATATATGATAAAGTGGATGACAATTCATTTTACAGATCATGAAGGAAGACATGCAAGTCAGGATGGGGTATGTCAAACAATGAACAAAAGACTGATGACCATAGCAAGTTCTAGCGGACTTCAGCTATGTTCATGGGCACCAAAGGGCTGTGGAAACCAAACTTGGAGTAAAAAGCACCAGGTTGGGACATGTAAATAGATAATGAAACATCTCAGTAATTTAGGAGAGATACAAAAGGCAAACGGAGGTTGATGTGGAAAAGAAAATGCGCTCTAGAAGCCATTATGTTCTGAAGGGTTAAAAACACTTGTGGAGCTCTGATTCCCATGACTCCAGGACCTGGTCCTACTGTTAATGCCTCCCTCACCAAGTGCCTTTAACTCTCTTCACCTGCACATTTCTTAGGAAAAAGTTTTTAAAAGTTAATGGAAACGTGCTATTTGGTTGCTAGAAGTGTTCATTATTGATTAGATGCATCCTGACAATGGGAAGACAAGCTTGCAGTTCTAATAACATAAAGTCCAGAATAAGTAAAATCATTTCCATGACTGTCCCATCAAGTGGTTTGAACTACTGGTTGAACAAATGGTAGAATCCTGCTTTGTCAGTGAGACATATGAATTACGTCCCCATCGTGAACATGTTAATTCCCACTTCCCTCACTCTCCCTTACTTCAAGCTACTTAACCCATCATTCTTTCTAGCTTCTGAAAGTCTTTTTTTTTATGAGTGTTGGTATGAAGTAAAATAAAAAAACATGGTGAATGCTTCTGCAGAGTGCCATCCAATAGAAAAGCAGGTTCATAAAAATGTTGTAACGGGTCCTCATCCACCTTACTTAGCAGATCTGGCACTGTGAAACTTCTAGCTCTTCTACAAAGTCAAAATTACCAGTAAAGGTAAATGTTTTGAATCAATTCAAGACAGCAAGGCAGTCATGACAACACAACTAAAGACATGATAAAAGGACTTCCAGAACTGTTTCAGAAAGTGGCAAAAATGAGTTAGAAGCAAGGGGGAGTATTTTGAGGGACATTAAAATGAGTCTTTTGTTATAATAAATTATTTTTAATTTAAACATTCACAGTAGTTTTTGATTGTGTGTGTGTGTGTGTGTGTGTGTGTGTGTGTGTGTGGCAAGCTCACTGAAAGTGTAGATTCAGATTTAAAGTCCTGGACAGGCCTCAAGAATTTGCTTTTTATACACTCAGGGTGTGTCTCATACAAGTGATCTGGGGAATCAAGGTTTGAGAAGTATCCTTCTAAATTCTTCACCTCCATTTTAGTGTAAGTCACAGAAAATTGCTTAAACAGGCTTCAGAGTGTTAATTCTGAAAAGCAAGTGAACTGCCACACAAGATTCAGCCAGAGACCAACAATCAAAGCATCACAGGGAAACTAACCTTCAAACGTGTTCAGGGAGATTCTCAGAACTGAAGGTCAACAACCTCCCCTAAAGAGTCTTCTGAACAATCCCAGGCACAACTGAATTTGGACAGCAGGCCTTTTAGGGTTATGCCTGGTTTTAGGAAGCCCACCTCAATGTTTTCCAGAATTTTACCTCTTTTGGTGATAGAATGGAAATGTAATCTTCATATATCATTCTGGCTTTTTCTTCAATGACTTTTTTGTTTTGCTCTTTCTTTAAATCTTCACAAGCAAGCCAGAAAAGCAGATTCTCTTCGCTGTATTCTGTTCGAAGGAATTCTCGGAAAAGGTTTCTTCCTGCAGGGGCCTTCATCATTTTGTCGAAACTTTGAGACCAGGATAAGACTTCATCTGCAGTGGGGCTTTGGCTGCAGAAATAGAATACAGCTGTAATCAAAAGCAATTTTGATCTGAGTGTGGTGGCACACACCTTTAATTCTAGTATTTGGGAAGCTGAGGCAGGAGGATTTCATGGAATTGGAGAGTAGCCTAGGTTCAAAATGAGTTCAAGGCCAGTCTGAACTGCATAGGAAACCCTGTCTCAATAAATAAATAAATAAATAAATAAATAAATAAATAAATATCCTGACCTCTGGTCTACATAAGGAACAGAGTGGGTAAAAATGTCTATTTGGATGCTGCCATCTAGTGGTTAACACTTTGCCTCTCAGTCCAGTATAGTTGATAAATTCTGCCCGGATGGAGTTATTTCTGGGTCTTGACAAACACAGCAGGCATTACATGCATGAAAACGGTGTATAGCTCTTGCTAGACACCATATCACTCAAGCATCACAAATTCCTAATAAATCTTAGAAATGTCCAAACTCTAACAATACATTATAAATTGATAAAAACACTGTAAGTTACCTTAAAGAACAAACCAAATTTTTTCTTTGATTTGTGATACAGATTTCCATTTTCCAGTTATAAGAAATAGTTTATTTTTCACAGTTAATAGACACTTTCCATTAATAAGGGATATAAAATAAGAATATATTATGTATACTTTTATCTGAAAATGCCACTGTAAAACAGAAGACTTTTAGAATGGCACTGGGAGCTTTCAGAAATCTGTGTACAGTATTTCAATGACTGCTTTACTGCAGAGACCACCAGTCAGTGTTCTGTTTGCTAACACAACAAAGAAGTAGACGGTTATAGTAAATCAGAATAAATACTGTTACCCATTATGACTTTATACTTACATAATTAGACTTGCTTAAATTCTAAAATACATTTGACCAAAGGGATATTAGCAATTTAAGTTTCCTTAACCTTTTGACCAGTTATTTGAAGCAGATTTATTAGTGCCCTATAATGTATGAATTTTCTCATTCACTTAAAAATATTAAAATTTGTAAAGTTTAAAATTATTAAAAACCTCTCATAAAAAGCAGAAAAAGAAAACATTTATAATTATATGAGTGGTCAAATGGTACTTTAATTTTATTCTCTAGATATTACATTCAAATTCTCATTTTGGAGAAATGTGATTCCAGTCTGTTCTTATGTAAGCAGGGTCAGGAGCCAGCTGGGCACCTTTCCTGACTGACTGGAGTAATTTAGTGTCTCTAGTGTCCATATGTTTTTGTTGTTGTTGTTCATTTATTATTTTGGGTTTTTTTTGAGACAAGGTCTCACTGTGTAGTTTAAACTGGCCTTGAAGTCACTATGTAGCGAACCCAGGCTCACCTGGAACTTGCAGGGATTCTGCTGCCTCTTCCTCTCGAGTGCTGAGGTTACAGGTGTGCGACAACCTGCCCAGCTGGTGTATGTGCTTAGACTTTTATAAAGAGAACTTAAAACATAATGTCAACAAAGATAAGTTTTTTAAAAAGGCAAATTTAGGGGGTTAATTAATGCAGTAATTTTTAATGTCTTAAAAGAGCAAGATAATTTTAGGCAATGATAAACATAGCTAATAGAAAACTTGACAAAAACCCACTGCAATCACAAAAAGTCTTGCAGGCTGTGTCAGGGTCTGTTTTACAAGGTGGTTTTGAGGAGCACCCTAAATGGAGAGAGAACACTTAGGGCTTTTGTAGCTGTGAGTAGCAAAGAACTACAGAAGGCAGTTATATCGCGGATGCCACTCACCTCTCCTCTAAGACCTGGATGCTCTCCATTTTTGTGGTATGGACGGGTCTTCCTGTACTTTCCCCTCTTTCTTCATTTCTAACAGTGAGGCTGTAACATAGCAGAACACTTCATTTTGTTAAGGGAAATTCAATCAGTTACACAAAAGAATAAATTTTGCAGAGGAACTATTTCACAGGAGATTTTATTTTTTGTTAGCTAAGGGGAATGTTTAAAATACAAGTAGAGAAGTAACACTTTTAAATGATGGGTAAGCCCATTTCAAGGAGGACAATAATTTTTAAATAAAATGACTTTGTGCTGACATAATTTAAATTGCTTAAAATCTATGAGATACTATAAGATTACCTGCTTTAATATTTGATAAATATTGTTAAGTTACCCTTTAAATCTAGTCATTTGGGCTTTTGGTTAATACTATTCAGTTAGTTTTTCACTTATTTTTTCCCTAGTTAGTAGCTAAGAAGATGCAATGAATCAGGATCCAATACCAATTTTATCAAATTTGTATCATCCTTCTCTATAGGACAAGTTTGTCATTTCTTCAACCACTAAGGTTTGAGCTACTGGACTTATATTTGACTTTGTCTTTGCCCTTTCACACCACCTGGCTGATCGTCATTGTCTTGAGAGGTGCAGGGCAGTGGCTCTGAGGGTTTGACATAGAAGAGCACTGGGTGGGAGAAATCTCCATTTTCTGAGACATAAGGGTGGAAACTGACAGCATTACAGGATAATACTACACATTTTAGTAACCCAGAACAAGAAGACTTATGTGGTTGAGGTGAACTGCTGATCAGTGCTGCAGGAGAAAACAAAGGTTCAAGGTCCACAAACCTACAAAGTAGCGATAATGGGAAAGTTATGAGCAGATATTTAGAAGGCAGGTGGGGAGGACGACTCAGCAGCCTTGGAAAACTGGAGCTCCTGAAATCATACTTCTGTCTAGAAGTGTAGGCGTTTCACAAAAGTCCGTCCGAGTGCAAAAGGCCAGATAACATCCCTTTTGCTTACTTATTTATGTCATAAGAAGCAACAGAAACTTATTTTTTAGTGCCTGTTAGGTGGTACGCACCATTCTCTAAGCAGTATGTTATTCCCGTCTTATATGTGAGCTTAGTGAAGTGCAGAATGGCCTGGTAGGCTGGTTCAAAAACTGAATGCTAACTATGCTATATGACTGCAGTCTGAATTCTATTCTGCCAAACAACCTCATGTTATTATTAAGTACTTAATAAAGTAATTGAGTAATTCTCTCAGGCCCCAATAGGCAGAGAGAAAATACAGCACCTATGGGAACACAAAAATGTCACTAATATGGTTCGGTAGAAAGGATACACTGTGGCGGGGGGGTGGGTGTCCAACAAGTCATTACTCTTAATGTAGAAAGTGAAGTAAGAGAAATTGAGACAATGTCTCATTAATTCAATGTCTTTTTCTCAGGTACAAGAGTGAGGATGAAGAGAATGTAAAGTAGGAAAGAATTTGAGCAGGCCAGACTACAGAAAGGAAGGCAACATAGGAAGATTTACTCAAGAAGGAGGGCTGGCTGGAGAAAAGAGGAGTTGATAGAAAATGGGAAGGATTCTTTAGTCAGAGAAGGATATCTCAAAGAAAAAATAAAATTCAGTAGTGAAATAATCTAAGTTCTCCTTTCTCCATTCCTAGGAACAAAGGCAGCTTTATTGGTGTAGAACCAAGAGGAGAAAAGATTAAATCTCTAACAAAAGTAGTGTGGCACAGAGACTTCTGAGAAGACTCTAGTTCTTTGCTGAGTTAGGTAGTATCTTGGCTGATTGGCTCTGCCGCTTCTGTAGTCAAATTCCACAGGGCAGTAGGACCATGGGACATACCCAGAGCATGGTGTCATTTTAAAATCTCTTTGTGTGGATACTGTGAATGCTGCTGGCGTTTGAGATCGTGTAGGAAATTGCAACCCTCTATGTTGCTGTATATGTAGGTCAGACACAACTTTAAAAGGCGATTCATTAATTTTCCAAAGTATCTTTGAGTGAGTGTGCTTTTCTGGAATGCAAAAGTGGGTATCTGAGAGAGATGCATCACTGACCATATTGTGCAAAATTTCCTGTATTTATAAAATATTCATAATATGTATATATGAAATAGGCAACTATTTATAAATTCTGGAAGGATCTTATTAAATAAGAATTTAATACTCATCCTGCCAAGATTTATTTATTTATTATGTGTGTTAAGTGCTATAAGAAGACCAGATAAAGAGGTATTTTCCCCCTGCTTTAACTCCTTAAAGCTTATTTCTTTTATTTCCACACAGGGTCTCAGAGAATGCATCACAGAGAAGAACACAAATCCACCTCATTTCATACAGCATCTCTGAGAAACTTGTTCTTCATCAGCCTCTACTCTGGAGCAATAAATCTGGAATCTATGTTCATGATTCACACATTTTTGAACACAAATTCTGGCTCTTCTATCTGTTTTTATGATGTTTACAAACATCTCAAATGCTACCATATTAGAAATATTGGGTTTTGTTTACCTCTTTCATTTCTACAGATGGTAAAATACGTTTGCACATTTGGACTAAAATTACTTAGGGATTCAGTAGATGTTTAACTGTTCAGTTTGTGCCATCTCTTGATGTTGGACACAATCTTACCTGGTAGAAAGAAATTTAACAATTCCTTTCTTTCATTTAACAAATGTACAATTTATCCTTTTAATTAACCTTTCTATAGTACCATTCTTAAAAATGGTTTCAAGATTTCAATGACCAAGAGCCAATGAACATGCCACTTTAAGATAAAGAAAATAAACAATGACGACACTGGACTGTAGAACAGTCCCGATGCTGACATGACTACTTTCCAATTTCACTTGGCTCTGTTCCATGGAAGCATAATTTTTTTATCGAAGGTAATAAATTACTGGACATATTTGCTCTAGACCAACAACTACATGTTATATATTTTTGAAAAAGTCTTTAAAAAACCAAAGTTAATACTGGTGAAATGTTACAAGCAGTAATCTGTTTTTCATTTTATAACTATAATATGTTAAACTAAAGACCAGCACTTTTTTTTTTTTTTGGCAGTACTGGGGACTGAACTCAGGGGCTTCAGAATAAGCTACTCCCTCAGGAATGAAATATATATATATATATATATATATATATATATATATATATATATAAAATTTTTTTAATTTTTAATTTTTTTGCAATGGAATCTTACTAAGTTGCCTAACTGCCATGGCTGCTATTTGGCATAGCTGGCCTTGAACTTCTAGTGATTCTCCTGCCTCAGACTCCTGAGTTCTGCAATTACAGGCATGCATGAACATATCTAGATTCATATTTTTACTTTTTAAACCATAAGCCATAAGGAAAAGCCATAAGCCGTAAGGAAAAGAAATACTTATGCACTGCTTACTCTGGCAGTCTTGATCAAAATTTAAAAACTTTTTGGAAGAAAAATGCCAATAATGTAGGCTAAATGCACTAAGTCAGGCATTGAAATACCATTACAGATGTTCTAGAATGGTAACTTTCAAATGTATTTTGTATATTCTAGAAAATAGTAACTTGTGCTTTTTCTATATATGGGTGGATTGTTTGTTTACAGGAGATTCTGGATACTAGGAATGGAGAAAACATTACCAGATGCCAATTATACAGTTATGTCACATGGGCAGAGTCTGTTTTGGAAGATGGTCTATTATTGTAAGAAAAGCAACTGGTTCTTAGGAAGAATGCTTGAAATAGTTGAAAATAAGATGAAAACTTTGATCTGGGAATATGCTTAGGGTTACAGCGCCTGCTTGGCAAGCCAAAAGCCCTGAGTTCAACTTCTAATACAAAACAAAAACTCCGTAGTAGTAATGGAAACTCTGGGTTAGAGGATGATCCAAACCACACGTATTTACACAAAATTCAACTGAGGAACCAATAAGCTGCTGAAATTTAAAGCACTGTGACATCAAGGGTCCAAGAAGGAACCATCATTTTTGGAAAAGCAGACTGTTTTCAATATTTTAATATTCTCACATTGTGATATCAGCATTTTTATTTTATGTTAGAATTCCTATCTCAATTTTCTCAGTGCAAAAATGAAATCAACATCTTTCAGGTTCTGAAAAAGAATTAGTAGATAATTCTTTAAATGAATCATTTTTGTCTTTTAAAATATTCATTGTAAAATAATACAGCTGTATTCAAGAATCACCAATAATAAGTTTACAAATATGTATGAAACACCTGTTTTATACAATGGTGACTGGCTTGGAAACTCAAGGTAAGACAAAGGAGCTAAGGTAGGTAAATAAATGTTACGTGCATTGTGATTCAAACTAAAATAGAACTATGTACATGGTGTTTCTTCCACATTGATCTGGCATCTATTCTTTTGCATGAGAGAACTGAGAAAGGCTTCACAGAAGAGGTAATGATTAAAATGGGTTGAAAATGAACAGGTGTCTGCCAGATGGAGACCCTAGAGAAGACGGGATTCCAATCTGAGGGGCGATAAAAGTCATACACAGACTGGCAGTTATAAAAACACACCATCTAAATGGAGAGGAGAGTGGACACTTGAGATGTTCCACAGTGGAAACAGAAAACTAGAATAGGGAGTGAAGTATGTATTAAGTATTGGGCCAAGACAAGAATGAAGCGAACGCCAAATGTATAATCTCTCTCTGTTGGGATGATTTTGACTCCATGCTTTGTTTTCTTCATTCATAATGGGAAGACTGTTCGCAAGAAAGTAAAGCAAGAAATAAAAATTTAGGACAAAAAAAGGCAAATATTTACATGCACTTAATTAAATGTAAGGGCAACTTGGCTGCATATGAAAATGACAGTGCCGATCTTATTCCAGAGCTTTTTATTTCAAACTGAGAAAATAGAGGCATACATTTTGCCATTGCTATCAAATACTTCCTCACATATTATCTCACTTCTTCTTCCTCACGACAGCCCTGTTTGGTAAGCAGAGGATTTATTACTAATTATTCCCACTTTATTTATAAGGAGACAATCACTGAAGCTCACACAACAGCAGGGGGAAGGCTGGCACTCCCATCCTGCATCATTTGGTTTCAAATTTGTTTTTGCTATGCAGGGCCATTTGCTTTTTACATCACAGACTTAATTGTGATATTTTAGCTTCTCGATTGTTTACAAATACCAATTGGTCTTAAAAGACCAGGACAGATAAACTGCCTATTTTAAGTTAGTGTACTGAGAGGAAATGCTCTATCGCTCTATAGCAACTGTACTCCAGTCTTCATTTGCTATGGACACATGTGAACAACAATTCCCTGAAACTCCAGATTACTGGAAAGCAGTTACAGGAAGTCTGAAAGCAAAGCATGAAAACAAGAAGAAGGGCTGGGGATTTAGCTCAGTGGTTTAAGTGCTTGCCTGGTAAGCGTGAGGTCCTGAGTTCAATCCCCAGTACAAAACAAAACAAAACAAAACAAAACAAAAAAAAAAACAAGAGGAATAGTTAGTGACTGGAGACAAGGTGTTGCTGTGGCTAAGAAGGGTCTCCCAGGGAAGTACATCTTTGTACCATCCACAAAAATATCACCAGGAGACAAGGACAAAGAAAGGAGAACAGAATTGAGGTGGTGTTTACAAAAGATTACCCACAAAACAAAAAACCCCCAGAGGGGATGGGGAACAAAAGCACCAAAAGGGGAGACAGTAGCTAATAGCCCTTAAGTTCAGGTACATACATGAACTCTCGGTCTCAACCTGTGACTTGAACCTCATTTCTTTTATTTTTACATTTCTGTAATATGACTTGCTTTTGGGTGGGTGTGTAGAGATGGGACTAGTAGTTAGAAATTTGTGTCTGAGAATGTTATACAACAGAAATATATACTTTTAACATTATTAATGTAATGTTAAAAAATATACCACCTCCATACAAACTTCTACATTTTACTATCATGTATCCTATGATACATGATTAAAAATGAACAGGTGTTTATGTATTTTTAGAAGTTTCTGTTCATTTTCTTACATTTCCTAAGTAAAATAACCAGCTATTAAAAATGTTTCCACTAGATGGCTGTGTTACCTTTATAAATACAGTACAGTGCTTTAACCAAATCAGAGTAAAGGCCAAGTCAATGTTAATGATAACTGAAAAAGTTTCTGGGTGTAATTACTCTCATTTGGAAAAATATCTAGTCTTACATGTAAGAGTTTTAATAATTATATCTTTCTAAGGAATTTGAAGAGTTGCTCAACTTTCCTGTAAATATAATTATTAAACCAGAAGAGGATAAATTTAATCTTGGGAAGTATGCAAAACTGGAACTATTTTTCCTTTTTGGTATTTATAAAATTTTCTGAGTAATTCCAGCCCCAAAGTAATTTAATTTGGGAGTAGATTAGTTTAGTCTTTTTTTTTTTTTTTTGTGACCTCACGTTTGCCAACCAGGCACTCACGCCACTGAGCTAAACCCCCAGCTCGAATAGTTCAGTGTTAAAAACAGGTAGGTATAATCTTATTAACACTGTGTCTTTCCCATAATGTTGTTTTTCACTCTACTCATGCTAAGGTTGTTCTGAAACTTGGGTCAGACATTCTTAGAACAAATTAATTACAAAAGGTATTTAACTACCAATGGGCAGGGATTTTTTTTAATAATCTTTTTAAAGAGCTATTGTGAAAGTAGATTCTCCACATTATGTCTTTTGGGCTGTATGTAAACATTAGTGTTTTTTTTTTTTTGATACAAAGAAATTGAAGACAACTGGTTTTTCTCTGTATATTGCTTTTTATCTGTATTACATTTTAAAATTTCAAACATTATGCCATGTATTCTAAGTTCATTGATAGGCTTATTTGATTTAGAATGCCAACTGAATTTAACACGGTTAAAACCCAGGCCTACTTTGTAAGCTTACATGCAGTTAGATAACCAAAATGTCTTATTAGGCATAAACAAAGTGCTTTTATGTTTCCTTAAAATGAAGAGAGTTACAGAACTGAATATGGAGATAATTTTATATGATACATGACAATCATAGGAATCTTCTACATTAGCTCCCCCATTGAGTGAAATCTTAAACTGCTTCCTCAATCCACAGTAACTGTCTCTGTAATTTATAGGTGAATTAGTGTATGCTCTGTGGAAAAGCAACTTCTCTTTCTCCAAGTTCCTCCCCCCTGTGCACATGAGGGAGAAGCCTGGTTCTCACAAAGTTCACCAATTACCTCCTATCTGGCCGGATCACAAAATGCTTTAGGATCCTGGTCAGATCAGACTTCCCTGGTGTATATGCACTCACTCCCTTTTTTGTGAATCTCTCTCTTTGACTTCAGTGACATCCCTTGCTGTGTCCTGCATGACACTCCCCAGTGTCTGTTTCGTCTCTGCAGATATCCACATGCACAGCTGCTCCTGATATGTCACATCTAATGTGGAAATGACCTGCAGGCCTTTGATTCATTCCACATTAAGTCCTGGGTACTACAACCAGAGTAAGCCAAATGTGCCACTTTATCTTTGGTTTAAACAACTATCTGTTCTCTCATTTGATGAATCAGTATTAAGCCAGTCACACAAGCAAATAATACGAAGCTATCTTTCTTTCTTCTTTCTCATCTATGACTAATTCTTGACAGTATCTTCTATGGTTGAATATGAAAAATCTCTCCATTCCTTTCATTCCTCTTATTTGTTTTATTCCTTTGTATTTTGGGTCTGACATTTCACTGAGGCTATTGCAAATGTCTCCTAATACTCCTGTTGTCTTTATCTAGTTCTTCAAAATAATTTCCATTCTCTTCAGAGGCATATCATTCAAATGCAAAATGGACTTTATCCTCTTCATGTTTACTAATCTTTAATCACTTCACATATCCAAAGAAGGGTGAGATCCTAACTACTGATATAGCAGAAAAGTTATTTTTTATTACTTGTCATTGTCAGTCTCTCTAGTCTAGTTTTGTTCATTTTGACTCTCCTTTTTGTCTTTTTTGAGACAGGGTCTCATTATGCATTTCTTGCTGGCCTTGAGCTCACTTTGCAGCCCAGATTGATCTCAAATTTGCAATGATTCTCCTCCGTCAGTCTCTGGAGTACTGGGATTACAGGTGTGCACCATCACACCCTGCTCATCTTGACTTTTTATTCCAGAACTACTGAACAGATTTTAGTGCTTCCTCCTCAAAGTCTTTTCCTTCTTTACTGAAAATGACTACTACCAGTACTACTACTAATAATACGTACACCTAGGAGGATAGAGGAAAATGATACATTAAAAAACGGGTGGTTTTTCTAATAATCATCGTCTTTCACACAATTGTACTAAGACTTGGGAAAATTTTTCAAGAGAATTTCTGTGATGCAGATTTTTTGTATTTTATAAAGAAATACAACTGGCATACAAAATCAATCATCCCTTCAGCAAATGTTAAGCACTGTTATGCATTAAATAATATGAGCCAAAATGGCTTTGTGACTATAGGAAAGTGTAAAACTTTAGTATATGCTTATGAAAATATTCCATAGCAACTGGGTAATTTGTGAACTCAGTTACAAAATCCATGTAAAAAAATTGGACATGAGAAACAAAAACACAGGTTGAGTAAGAGAATCACTGTATGACATAGTTCAGAGTTCTGAGTTAGACTCGCACCCCGCACATGTTCAGTGTTGTGCAGGTCAAAGGAGGCATGACCATGGGTGTGTGAGGTGCAGTCCTCACCAAGGTCATCCTGAAGCTCCAGCACATCCTGGCCATCCAGGTACTTGTAGTTGTCACCACACTGCCACATAGCATAAGTCAGCCCTGCTGAAATGCCACAGGTCCTTCCTATGTCTGAGCCGGTTGTGGTATTTCCATGCAGTCTGTCCCCACTGCACTGTAATGCCTTTTACCTCTTCTCTTTTGTCTCATCTGCTTAAGGACTCTGGGTTTCTGCACCTCAACGAGGCTCCTTTTACCTCTGAGATCACTCATTTTTTTTGCAACTCCCTTCCCACATCAACTCCACTCTCTGGCATTCTCAGTCTTCCACTGCCCACTTTCTCCCTTAGCACGACCTGGTACCCAGCTCTCCACAGATGCTGCCTCCCACAGAAGCGTACACAGACCCTCCCTCCCGTATTCACCACAGGGCAAGGGGAGATGGACATTTCCCTTCCAATGCTGAGGCTGATGCCATCTGACTCTTACGATTCTCTTCAGCTCATCCTCTGATGATTCTCTGATCCCTCATCAGACCTCCCATTGCAGAATCTCCCTTCCTTCCTATCCCCACCCCGGAGAATCCACACCACAGGTATCACCACTGCTGTCCCAAAGGTTTCTTGTCTCCTTAGTGACCTTACTTGCACAAGCCGCTTAGAGGGATTCTAAGCTGAGTTTTGCCTTCTGGTCTGAATCAAGTTAATCTTTTGTACCCCACTATTACTGGATCACCATTTTCCTTTCCAATCTCCTGAATAAGAGCTGGCATAATGTTTTTATGTATTACTTTCTTTCCTATCTTTCCACTGAGTATCTAAATACTGCACTGCAACATAGAAAATCATGCAGTTCTAAATAAATGCCGCATCAAAAGGGGTACACGTGTTATGTCTTTGAGAGGGTCAGCTCTGTTCTAATTCTGGTAGCTTTACAACAGATACTGTGTGGTTATAAGTCACACAGGTTTGGCAGAGGCAGCTGTAATATTAAACTCTTTTAGACAACCCGGGAATAATAGCAAATATTCTCATTTAGATTCAATTACTTAATGAAGCTTTTTTCTAGAGAGAGGCAGAGGCAGGGATAACCTAGGGAAAGTTAATGAAATAAAGCAGTGATAGAAGACAATGGGCATTCGATAAATTCTAAATGAGTAATTGAATGAAGGAACTGTATGAAGAAGTTCCATAGTCTAAATGTCCACTTTTTGTGTTTGTGTATATGGGCTGAATTGTATAAATTCTAAATGAGTAATTGAATGAAGGAACTGTATGAAGAAGTTCCATAGTCTAAATGTCCACTTTTTGTGTTTGTGTATATGGGCTTTTGATTTTGTAGTTTAAAGTTCATATAACAGGAAATTAACCTGTGGTATCATAAGTTTCAAACTGTAGAGTTCTCTGGGTTATATTTACAAGTGCTCTGAAAATCCTGTGCAGAGTAAGATATTCCATAGGAATAACTTATGCTCTATGTGGGATGAATCAGCTCTCCTAAGGCAGCAGGTACAAGGAGACTATTTTCTCACTGGTGCCTCAGATGAAATGATTCAACAGAAAGTGTGAGTAGTTTTATTTCCAGGGAGTGGTTTCTTCACCATGGTACAGACATGGATTTTTGTTTTCCTTTTCAAAAAATATCCCTTGACTTCTAATGCATGCATCTTAGTATTTCCACTGGTAGACAGCTAGAGTGTAACAGCATCAGAGGATAAAATAGGACATTATTTTGCACTGTTTTTAATTATAGAGGTTGTGGTACTTGTTAAAAACTGACAGAGGGCAAGCAAAAGCATGTTTCTGAAGCTCATAACATTTATTTGGTGAGATCTCTCCCATAGTCTGGCAACTCCAGGAACAAGGAGACAATTTTAATTTCAAAGGATTAGTTAAATTTTTACTAAATTTATTCTGTGACTAATCTCTCCTGAGAAGAATCTGGTGCCATGGGTCGCACAAATCTTAGGGGCAGCATCCAGCAGTACATGAGATTATCAGTTTCACTGGGAAAACGGGACTTGGTGAAGGTTCACCTCTGATCTGGGAGTGAAAAGTTCAGAAGTGTCATATTAAAATGGACCCATCATTAGGCTGGGTATTAAGAGGCTCGCCTTTTAATTTCACCTCTGTCACTGATCCATCTACTGACAGTAGGCAGCCAACAGTTTACTGATCTGTAAAATTAGATGCTGCCCTTTCCAGACTTAATTTTTTTAGTGAGGGCATTTTTTTTTGTTTTCAAACAAAAGTTTATAGCTGAATCTAATGTGTAAAACCTCTAAGGACACAGTGATTGCCCTGGAAACAGTGAGTGGGAGGCCAAGGTTGCAGCAGTAATCTTAGGTCCCCTACTTCCCTGAGCATTAAGTGGAGGTCACATGAACATACTAAAGCACAGTAGATGAGATTTCTTGAGTTCTGCTTATTAGGATTGAACACAAGGAAATCCATCTTGCTCAAAGGGACTCCACTAGAAGCAACCAGACATTAAAAAAGTGATTAGCATCTAAAGACTGGAAAAACTATCCTGAGTTATTTTAATGTAACCTCTAATGTTATGACAGCTTTCACAGGACAATTTAGACCTTCGCCTTAAACTCAAAATAAATTTGAAAGCTCTACTTCCTTCTCTCCTCTTTGGTGCTCTCTGTGCTTGTGAGCACATAGTGGTGTCTAGTGTGCAATGTACTGTTGCGTGATCTCAGATGCAAACATTTGAACAAACTGAATAATGCACGCTGCCGAGGAGCCCAAACACCTTTCAAAGGTTTTTTCTCATCAGGAACAGAGAAGAAGGCTAGTACCCTAAGAGGTAAGTTATTCTGCTTGCCAGTGTTGGCTCTGGACCTCTAAAGCAGTGACTCATTGGTGCCACGGTGGGGGGGGGGGCAGAGCCCTGTCTGTTGGCATGTGAGCCAAATCACCCCACATTTTGAAAATGGGAAGCTGAAATACTTTCTAAATCTAAAAAAGCATTTAAGAAATTCTATGCTTGAAGACAATCTTATAAGCCATCATAAAATAGCCATGGAATATTCTAGTATTAGAGCAGTGGCAGAGGAGAATTTTAGTAACAGATTTTATAGTTCCATAAGATGGATGCAACTCTTAAAGTGTGGAATTCTCTGTCAAATAATGTTAAGTTAGTTAAAGCACTTGGGATTGCTTTTCTTATTTTGTTTGAATCATTTCTTGCTTGTGAACAATTATATCAAATCTCACAGAAGAAACAGACTAACAGACAACCTGAGTGCTACATGTATTGTTCTCAAATGAACAAAGTATGAGCCATGGTTTGACAAATTAACACCATGCATACAACAGCAAAGTTCACATTAATTGTGCAAAACCACACCAATGCAAACTTTTATCTTTCAATAAAAAGCTTTTTGTATCACTGAAAACTCTGTTATTGTGTTAAAACAGAAGATGTTAATGTATGAGTTTTTTTTTTTTTTTCCTCAGGAGTCAGGTTAAATTGCAGTGCTGGCACATTGTGGTAAATAAGTGGATTTTGACCAGGCCTGGTGGCACACACCTGTAATCCCAGCACTCAGGAGGCTGAGGCAGGAGGATTGCTGTGAGTTCGAGGCCAGTGTGGGCCGCCTTGTTGACAAGGAGACAAAAGGTTTGGAGAAGGAAGCCCTGTTCCTTGACAGGGCTAGAGGATGAATAAGTATAAAAGCCATCATGAAGCATATCCCACCTATTAAAATTTTGAAGAAAACTGGAAATATGCAACAGTTAAGTACTTACTGCCTGATTCATCCACCAAATAAATCATCATAGTTATTTTTATAAAGATGGGGATAAATTAGAAAATTAGAGATGAGCCAATAATGAAATGTGAATGAGAATCTCAAATTAGAAGGAAATATCACATTGTTTTAAAAGTCCATAATATGTGAAGCTAAGGTGAAGTATTTGTATTTATTCCTAGATATAGACATTTCTTTTCCTAGCACTCTATTTCCTTAAAAGGAAGTAAAATCAGCCGTGTGACAACTGTTCCTATTCACTAATGACAGCCATTTCATATTTTTATTTCTAAGTTTTTTGTTTCCAAATTACATTTTTAAAATTTTTCTCTTTGTTCTGCTCCTTTGACCTAACGTGGATAACTCCAAGAATGTTTCTTTCTTTTTTTTTTTTTCACTCAAAAATTCCTTTACAATATTCTAAACTTAAAGTAAAAAAAAAACCAAAAAACAAAAAAAAACCCTTTCTAAATGTATATATGAAGGACATTTTCACTTGTAGTTGGATAAGAGTCATAATTCAGAATCCACTGTTTGCCATCCATGGACGGGGTGGGTAGAGAGAACACGGGACACATCAGTGAGCAAGCCCAGTCTGGGAAGCAGTGCCATGCATGGACCCATGCTGGAGTGGCACAGCCAGAACCTAGTGCAAGGCTGGCAAACAAGTACTATCCCACACCCCGCCTCCCCATAAATGACAGGCTTATCCGGAGAAACACAGGCTGTGATAACAGCTATGGAGTCGCAATGCAATTGGATGCCTGGTGCTTTGGTGTTTCATTGACATTGCAGATCTAGGGCATTTCACTGACATTGCAGTTGGTCTGATCATGGGTTCAGAGTATAGTGGTAAGCACTGTGGCATCTAGGGGCAATCTCCTCCTGAGGGCTGCAGCCATTGTTGACTCCTGATGGTCTTGTTTTGGAAGTCCTATATTATTTCCATTGTTTTGTTGGGTTGGGTTTTATTCTTTTGTTTTGCTTGATTATGTCAAATCCAATGGCAGGAGCAGCTATTTCAAAGATAACAAGAAATATGGTAGCAATTTTGGATTTGCTATTGGGTTGTTTCGCAGTCCTTTATTGCACTCATCATCTTGTTTTTACTGTTTCTATTCTGTTCTGTTTGATTTTTACTATGTCTGAAGTTATCTGCAGCTATTTCGAAGACATCAAAGGCATTATGATAACCATTGTTGATTTCATAATGTTTCTAGGCCTTACACTGGTTTGTTTTGATTGGTTTTATTCTGTCTCATCCTCTTTAAAATAAAATTTTTTAAAAAAGAATCCACTGGTTAAGGTAATTTGACTTTCCTCTTTTTTAAAAAATTGAATTGCTTGCATTAAAATTACCTATCATTTGCCTTAAATCGGATGACTTCTAAGTGTGCAGACTGTTGAGCTTACGACCTAGAACCAGGCATCCATGACGCACTGCTCACTTGTGCAGTTCCTGACAGCCACTTTCTATTCTATGGCTCACGGAGCACAAAGCAAAGCATCTGAAACAGATGTGATCTATTGGTGTGGCAATTTGATGGGGCTTCCGAAAGCTTTTTTTTCTTTTTTTCCTCTTGATCCATAGACTGTGTTCTGGGACAATTTGCTCATGAAAGAATTTCCATGTTCTGCTATTCAGTGTGTCCTTTAAGAGTAAAAACAAGTCTTATGAAGTGTAGGTATGGCAGACAAAAACAAGTGTCAGTAAATACAGTTACATGTCCACAGGTAAAATATTAATTTCCTCAGATTTTACATTGAAATCAATAGTAAGATAAAGCATAAAAACTTATGTCACATTTCCCACATCAGTGATTCTTAAAGAGATGGATAAAGATAAGATTATAGTTATATACTTGACAATAAATGAAATTCTTCAGTTAGTGTAAGAACATTAAGATTGTATGTAATGGTACAGTACAAATGTTGAATTTCATTATATTGTCTTCATAGGGTATTGATCACCCACTTATACAGCCAGGTAACTATGGGTCAGGGTGGCAACAGAACTCCTGATAGTAGGACAGGGTGAGAAGATGCAAAGATTCATGACATTAATCTAAAAGGTCAGAGGTATGCTCTGAATAAAGGCCAAGTCAGTTAACTCAAACTACAAAATTAGTGCCAGAGAGATCACTTTGATTGCAGTTTTATAACCAACAAGCTCTAGAACGACTCTTTTTTCTTTCTTTTGCTTATCGGTAAAATGATGTTGACATGGACAATTAGATTCCCAAGGTTCCATCTAATCTTAAATGCCTGTGATCCAGTTCCAAATTCCCCAAGTACCTATAATGAGAAAATCAGTAGAACACAAAGCCCTGAGATTCACACAGATGAGATTTCTTAGAGGAATGCTAGAAGGAATGCTGTTTTCCTTTGAACCTTAAATTTTGCATCCCTTTTGGATCTGACTTACAAGTAGAAATTCTAGACCAGTGATGGTCTTCTGGGGTACCCCTAACCTATTTCAAAACCTCAGAGAAAGGCCCAAATGATCAATCATCTTCCTGTTTATGGCCTCTATACTTTTTCAATATTCTTCAAGGTTTTTTTTTTTTTTATGTGGTGGCATATTGCTGTGGCTAAAATATAAGTGCTTATGTTAGCTGGGCAGGCCTGTAATCCCCACCACTCTGGGAGGCTGAAGCAGGAGCACTGCCTTATATGACTCCATACCTCATGAAGTTCAAGGATGCAAGGGAAATTTAGTGACCTTAGAAAAGATTCTGTGTCAAAATAAAAATGAAACAGGGCTAAAGATGTAGCTCACAGCAAAGGCCCTAATCCCAGGACCATTACTAAAGGGAAAAAAATTGCTGTGCTATCGTGGCGTCCCAGATTATGAACAGGAAAACCCTAGCCTCAGAAAATCTATACTGTAATCTGAAAAGTTCAAAGCAGCTTTTTTTTATTTAAGGAAAAAAACAAAAACTAAAACCAGTAAGAAATCACTACTTGATAATTACATATTTTCCTCTTAGAAGTAGTTACAAAAGTAAAGCATACAAAGTAGCCATTTAAACAGTGAGACTGCAATCAGTTCTATTCATCTATCCAACAAAAACTTAGTAATATGGTTATCAATCCTACACACTCAAACATACATGCAGTATATCCTTTAGAATATTTTCTTTTCCTCTCTTTTTTTTACAATAACTATAATCAATTCTTGTAAACTGTTTAGAAGTTCTACACATGTATAAATCTCTACATTTATACTTAGCCTTTCTGTATTAGAGGGAAAAATGAATCCAAACAACTCAACAATACAAATTCCTAGAGAAACACAAAATAAAAAGGACATATAAAATCACAATACTAGGTGATCTACGGTAGTCATCATGATGTCTCCTGTTATTTTCTATAAAATTGTCTAAATTGTCAGGCATAGTATAATTAAACTTAGAGGTACATAGCACTTAATAAAAAAAAAAAAACATTGGAGACACTATAGGACTTCAAAGGCAGTTAACAATCAAACCAGAATGGGTATCCTATTGAATCCTACCATCCCCAGAGTAGGTGCCCCTACTCCCAGACTTGACACCCACAGCATACCAGATTTGAATAAAATCAGTCAAGACAAAACAGCCATATAGCCAATCTTCTCTGCCTCATCTCTGCTATGCTATGTTTCTGTCATTCCACTATCTGCCCCTTTCATTGAGGCCTTTCTGCCATTGTTCCTGGAATCCTGGTGATTTTCTTTTTTCTCTCTAGAATGTCCTTCAGTATTCTTTGCAGGGTTGGATTGGTGGTCACGAACTCCCCCAGTTCCTCTTTGTTGTGGAAATATCTTGTCTCTCCATTAATTTTGAGAGACAGTTTTGCAGGGTACATCAA
>PVLA01001211.1:315153-389387 GCA_004027455.1 Hydrochoerus hydrochaeris | reverse complement strand
TAACCCCTTTGTGAGGACTGGTTGTGGGGTTTTGCCTTCTGTGAATAATGTGAGAGAGTTTATGCGGGAGCTTTGGGTGAAAGAGCTCATGGAGGAGGATTTACAAAATTCCTGTGAGACAACTGCCCTGAGACACTGGACAGGCAGCCAGAGACGGGCAACTAGGACACATATGTTATGCCACCAGCTGCCTAAGACAAGCACAGGACCGATTGCTGTCCTGCAGGCCCATGACGGGTAAGGCCTGGTTGGGTTCATATGAAGAGTCCTTGACCTAAGACAGGCGCTGTCCTCACAGGGACTGCCGCTCCCATAAGTGATAAGGGAAACAATATAGGGAGCTGCATGATAATCTCACACATCTCTTCCTCCTGCGGGGGTCTGGGTGCTTCGGCTTGCATTTCCCGGGCTGACTAAATGACAAGATTGAGATGTTAATTGATACCTATTGCCCTGAGCCTGGGGCGCTTCCTGCTTGGAGTTGAGGTCAATTAAAACCTATTGTTTGGGATTGTCCCTGCCTGCCCCTGGGCCTGGGGCATTTCCTGCTTGGGGCTGGGGGTTGCTGCCAGGGTTGGCAAATATGTATTCCAGCTTCTAAAAAAAAAAAGGCGGATTCAGATTCACTCACAGACTGGTGTGCAGTGTTTTCTGTCTCTCACTCGCGACACCCTGACCACCTTTGGGAAACCCTAGCCCTGCCCCAGCTGGACTCCGGCACTTCTCATTTGTTAAATTAACTGATACTCACCTTTTTTCATCTGTAAAGTGCCTCTCATTGGTTTTATGGAAAAAAATAATTGATATTTGAAGTGCTTAGCATTAAACCTGACTTATTTAATGCACTTTAAATGTTCGCCTCCTCCAAACACTACCCCTACTTCCTTTCCCCACTTCTCAGCTAAAACAAGCTGCTGAACCTGGAAGTTGTCTTCTATGAAATATTTTCTGACAAAAATGCTGACGAGTCCCCTAGATTTAGTTTGGCACCCTACATTAGCAACTCCTTATTAATTCTCTTAATAGAGTATGCACTTTTAAAAATTTCAGAGACTTTAAGCACATAACTCACTAATCCATTGAAGGAAACCAGAGCTCTTAGATTTAAATTGTACGGATAAAAGCAACCAAGGAATGAGGTTGGAAACCATCTAAACACTAGTTCTAATAGCAGATTAGACCTCCTTAATGTGAAAGTGAAGGTACATCCTGTCAGAGAAGGTGAAACATATCCTTTTCAAAAATGGTGACTGTTCAGATTATATTTCTATCTTTTTCTATAAGAAAAATATCAGGTAGTTATATTTTAGAACCAGCCTCCCCTATTCTTTTTTTCTGCTACATTACCAAACTGTATTTTACCAAATCCTAATACCCTTGAACAAGGCCTTTTCAGTTGTACGGTGTACTCCACTAGCTAACTGAGGTCTCAGGGTCTACGTATGGACCTTAGAAAATTGACTATCCTCACCACCAAAGTGGGAAAGTGAAAATAGCCAATGCTCTGGAGAATATTTCCTGAAATTTTTGTCTATGATTGTGAATGTAAGCATCTACCACTTTATTATTTATTAGGGGTCCCAGCTACCATTTATTAAAAACTCATTTAATCATCTCAAGGGATCTGTTAGACCAGCACTGTTACCACGCCCATGTTGTAGATTAGAATTTGAAAATTAGTTGGCCCCTCATCATATGGACTTGAGTTTCTAGAGGCTGGGGATATAGCTCAGTGGCACAGCGCCTGCCTGGCAGGCACAAGGTTGTGAGCTCCATTCTCATTACAAATAAATACACAAACAAACAAACAAAGTAAAATAGATTTGAATTTCTGTAAACCAACCAAACCAAACCAAACCCAATCGAACCAAACTGTATGACTATAGAACCCATATATCCTTTATATAGGTAAACTTTTGAGATGAAAAATTTGCTCTTTCATATGTGTGTGTGTCTGTGTGTGTATTTGTGTGTGTGTAGTGTATATGTATCCTTGAAAGTAAATTCCTTTTTCTGCAAGACTTATGAGATTAAGCTGTAATTCATTTTTATGCAGCTTGAACCTGAATTGATAAAAATGAGACTGATCAGTGATAAAATCACCAGTGCTGAATGGTGAATCAATGTAACATTAATTAATTATGTACATGTCTTCTATTTTTCCTTTTGTCTTTTTATTTGTGAGTGCTATATAGCTAGTTAAGATTTTTTGTTTTTTTGTACTGGGGATTGAATTTACAGCCTCACACTTGCCAGGCAGGCATTTATGTCACTGAGCTAAATCCCCAGCCCTATGATGTTTGTTCATAAGTATACACCAGTTTATTGAAACTAGTGTCATCTGAATAGATTTTGATAGAAACAAGAAAATATCTCAAATCAGGTGATATCCAGGCCTCAAAGTGTACTCGAAACCAGAGAAGGACAGAGGAGAGTCCACCTTTGGATTTCCTCTTACTGGTGGCCAATGAATTTGACTTGAGTAGGGTCAAGGTTCCAGTTTAAGTAATTGTAGAGGCAGTGATTGCCTGAGCTGTTATTATTTTCTCTGTTGAAACTATCCTGTGAAAAGTTAGCATGAAGAAAATGGAGAGCACCTTCAGGGAAAAGAGGCATCCTGAAATTTCATAAATTGAAACATTTGCAAAGTCCATACCTCACCTGTTTCTCTCAATGTTTCACAAAATCATTATGTTTACACTGAAACAAGTACATCAATACAGTAAGACAACACAATTTAAAGTCATGCTGGAAGGAAATAGAAGTGAAATTTCATACATTCTGCAGAGCTCAGTGATTCCAGACTTCTGAAATAATTTTTTATTCTTTTTTCTAATCAAGAAAACTTTGTCAGGGGAGACAATAGAGAAGGTGGTGGTAAAGTATCATAGATGTTATAGATGAAATTTACAGTTCGGTTTTTTCTGAAGTTATGATATGATAACTCAATTTTTAGAAAAGCAGGTATTTAGACCCAACCAATAAGTGAACGTTTATCATTTGACAGGGGAAATTGGTTAAATCTGAACTCTCTGTGCCTCTGTCATTAATGGTAAAGCTCTTTTGGAAAGACAGCCAAATAAGATAATGAGGACAGTTTTGATCTTGTTTTAATTAATATTGATTTTTATATGTCAGTTTTGTGCAGGCAGGGAGACACAATTATGCCCTGAGTGCAGTAAGTCATACTCTTCATGGATTTTGACAGACAGAAGGAGTAATTTTAGTGGTAGGAGTTAATTTGTACAGGCATTAATGCATGAAAAGGTTGGTGATCATGTCTAATTGTTTCCTTTGTTACTAGCTCAACTAAAAATAAGGTTCATGAACCAAGTTGTGGGAAGTTATCGATTATGACTGTTCCTCCAAAAATGGATTACTTATAGTCACTCTTCCTCTTATGCAATTTTTGATTCTAGAATGATCCTTTATTCTATCCTTTTTCTGTCTCTTTCTTCCATAGTCCTAATCTTCTTACTGTAAATACAGAAACATGCATATGAAGTGCATAAATTCACAATTTTTAAAAATTCTGCCAAGATGGAAATAGTGGGGAAGATTCACTTTTTAAAATTTAGCATTAACAGTCTCATTGACTGTTTCATATAAAATAGGCTCACACACATTCATGCAAGTACAAAGATCAGCTATTTTTAAGAAGTTGCTGTGTATAGACTCTGGCCATATAATTCCTTTGGAATTTTCATCATTCATTTCTACAGATTTAGAAAAGATTTAAAATTACTGTAATAAGATAGCCTTTAAAGTGTCTTTTCTGTTCCCATTTGTGTACTTAGTGATAATTTCTGAATGCTGTGTACTCCTCAATATATGATAATTTACTAGAATCTTTATAGAATAGATTGACAGACACTTTAAAGCAGCTTTTATTTGTATCAGGATATTTTCCCCTCTGAGGGAAAAAAAAATACCACTTTCCTAATTGACATCAAGAAAGATCCAGAATCAGGTACACGATGGCCACAGAGCCTTTTGGATGTGATCATCCTGACTCTGCTGTCAGTGTAGTGGATTTTGTCATTAGTTTGTCCTTCTGTGATCACAAGTTAGGTGCAACTGTATCAACACTGCATCAACATGTACCTGCATAAAAATCTGATACACAGGGATCCTCTGTACGTATTTGTGTGTCTGTGTTAATTCCAAATGTGAACCTTTCCCTCAAGATTTCCAGTAGTTTTCCTCCAGTCTCATTGGGCCACCCCTAAACCCATCACAAAAGGAAACTATTGGATATGTCCCTGCCCTGAGGACTCCTGTCCCTGGACCAGCAAGAGTTAAGTTTCTTCTGCAGCCCTTGCTCACCCAGAGTCTAGCAACATTTGAAGGGGAAGATGGGTGAGAAAACAACAGTTTTAATAAGCTACTTGGAAGTTAGTAACAAAACAAACTCTTTCTGAGAAACACGCAAAGCAAAACATATACATTACAAAACATATACATTAATAAAATGACCTGGCAAGGCTGAGGGGCATAGAGAAATCACCACAGACTGACAACTGTATTAGCCAGCTGGTTTTTATTTATTTATTTATTTATTGGTACTGGGGATTGAACTCACAGCCTCATGCTTGCCAGGCAGGCGCTTATGCCGCTGAGCTAAATCCCCAGCTGCCAGCTGGTTTTTATAATCAGTAGTTTTTAAGAATTACAGGTGACTGTAAAGTAAAAAAAAGTTTTATTATGTTAGAGAATTGTGTAAAACATATGGATGGGTCACTTCACCTGTTTTCCTCAGGATACTAACAACGCTTTAAGACTGAGAAGACTTTAAGTTTTTTTTTGTTGGGGATCAAACTCACGACCTTGTGCTGACCAGGCAAGTGCTTGAGCCACTGAACTAAATCCCCAGCGACTTTAAGTATTTTTAAATCAGGCTTTCGTTGCACAAGACCTTAGCTTTTGAGATTACCTATTAAATAATGGTAACAATGTTGAAATCTTCCCACCATATGTCTTTGGAAAAATTGTAACATAAATAAGTAAATAATAAATATTGATTATAAATATTATGGTGATGTGCACAGTAAGTAAAGACCAAGAAAATGAAGTAGCCCACAGAAGTGGCCTTCATTCAGTAGTTCCTGGTAATGTAGGTGATTTTGTTGATTATCAGATTTACCTAATATTTAGTGTTATATAAAGTCATGTATAAGATTTTTTTTTAAAGTCAAACTGTATAAAATTACAGCTTTACTAAGATAAAAATAATTGATGACTATTGCAAATTTAATATGGTTAATCCAAATATTTTTTATTATTTATTTTTTAATACATATATTTTTAAATGGATAGGATGCCAAGGAAGTATTTGGAAGCAAGAGAGTCACATTTCAGTTTGTGAATCGTGTATTGTGTTACCAGTATCATGGCATAAAGAAAGCATCTTGAAAACAATACTAATATGTACTTTTAACTATATCTTATCTTAGATACAGCATCTTCTATGACTTTAATGTCCTTGGACTATTCCCATTGCACTAACATAAATCTGTAATCTTAAGAATTAGTAATAAGTTTTACTATCTAAGAGTTGGAGACTTAGCTCAGTGGCATAAGTACCTGCTTGGCAAGTGTGAGGTCGTAAGTTCAATCCCCGGTATCAAAGAGGGAAAAAAAAAAAAAAAAGAAAGAATTTTTGCTATCTATACACTTACCACTTACAGTGGTACAGGAAATGTTAGAGTTTGTGGTGAGCTGGAAATCAGAAACATGAAGTGTAGTCCTACCTCCTTTTTTTTTTCTTTTCTTTTTTTCTTTTTTTGCAGTACTGGGGATCGGACTCATGACCTTACGCTTGCCAGGCAGGCTCTTATGCCACTGAGCTAAATCCCCAGCCCAGTCCTACCTCCTTGATTGCTAATGTTTCTGCTGCCATTTAAAGAACTCTGATGTTGGAAATCTAGACTAATCCTTAGAGAACACTATCAAAATCCAAGTCTCGTAAGGATGAGAAACAGTGTCAGAGACATTTAGTGATTTATCTAATACAGATCTAGTGGCAATTTTTGCTGCCTCTCAGCTGTCTTCTCACTCGAAATCTATTACCTAGTGATGCAATATAGGTGTTACCCTCTGTGATCCTGCTTGCCTTTGCATTATGTTCAGGAGGCTTTTGTTTGTTATAGTGGTTGTTTTTCGTTATTCTTTGCTAGTATCAACTTGCTTTTTTTTGGTTTGGATAGCCTCAAGATCTTCCTTTAGGAAGTTTGGGTAGTATTTGCCTATTAAAACATTTATCCTCCCAGGCTCCAAAACAAAGGATTTATCAGATTTCCTACAAAAAATTGTGTAAGATTCCAAAAAAGCTGTAGAAAACTTCCAGTTTCCACCAAGCAACCAAGGTACTTTCTGTTTATTCCAGTGTGTAAGAGATTGAAATATTTTATTACTACTTAGAAATCCATACTTTTCCTGTATTTTTAAAGCATAATTGAGCTTTTTGTGTGACATCTTTTCAATTCTATATAAATATAAATTAGACATAGAATAGCTTTCTATTTAAAGGCAATGAGAGAGGTGTTATTTGAAATAGAAAATGGTTGTTTAAGATCAGAATATGCACAAAGCTGTACGTCTAACATCTGTGCAGGTCAGTAGCAAGTATGTTAGAGTCAGTGGAATATTTATGCAGTCTGACAACACAGTGTCATTAATCTGAAAATCAGTACAGAATGTCACCAATATTGAATGCTAAAAAAATGTTCCCCAGTAAATTCTTCTTAAAACCAGTAATTTCTCTGAAATAAACAGATTTGTTTTTCAAGGAAACATGATCTAAAAGGCAAATTTGGAAAGTCTGTATCTACTGAAGTTGAGTCTGGAAACTAAATCAATGTCTATTTTGTAGTATTTTTTTTTAATTTATGTCATTTTACATCAGAATTAGTATTTAAATTAGCTATGTGGTTTTTTAAAAGCACATTCTGTGAGTACATGTTCCCAGCGCTCATGAGTCCAAAACTGTTCACAACTCCTTTCTTTAGGTAGGTTCCCTAACCCTTCTTTCTTTCAAAATGTGCATTTGGAGAAATTTTGTCTCCTATAAAACATAAACTTTCCTTGATAAACTTTGCCTCTCCAATATATTAATAATATTCTTAAGCATTTTCCCACTAAACATATATACCTTTGGTTGTCAAAAATCAAAGAAAATCTGTAAGAGAAAGACTTTTCCACATGGGAGTCTTCCTAATAATGCTTTTCAACTGCAGTCAAAGGACTTTTTAATGAAATATTTGGTTCATTTTAGTCACATTAAAGGCCTTCATTTTATAGTCAATACTGTGATTAAATCATATTGCAAAAGATATATTCATATGGAAAACCAAATATTTTCCCCATATTTTTACATGTAAGGAAGAACAAGTCTCTGCTATACAGGATGATTCTCCGAAATTAATAAACAACTGAGTATCACTGGCACTAAAAAGCACACATGTCCTCCCATAAACAGTTTCCTGAATTAAGATATTTTTGATGCAGTACAGCTTAGAAGTTAAGGTTGGATTCAAATCCCAGCTCTGTTATATACATTTAATAATACCCTGGCCATGTGACTTCACCTTTTTTAAAACTCATCTATCTCAGATTTAAAATGAGAATGATACAGTCTGTGTCACAGAGCAGCTATGGTAATGAAATAAAATGGCATGTCTAAAGGATATAGTGAGAACTTTATAGGTGGAGGTTGGTCTCAGGTTATTGTGTTTTTTATTTAATGATGCTTTTTCATACTACTGCCTTCTCCACAATGTGTCACCGCTATAGAAAACAAGATCAACATTTCTAATAATTTATTGTTGTCACGCTTAGTTCTAGATACCACTGTAAGTTTTATTTATTCATTCAACAAAATATCAGACAAGTGTTGTGTGCCCAACACTGCTCTAAAACCTGGAAGTTTAATTATTTGAAGAAAAAAAAAGAAGACAGACTTCCTATCCTCTTTGAAGTTCTTTTAAGGTATCAAATCATTACGTATTTAATTCTACAAGGAATCCTAAAGTTGCGTTGCAATATCAGGTAGCTCAGAGAGGAAAATGGGGCCCTAAGAATCTGCCCTGGTTAGATTTGGTATAGTTCAATGGTGGTGAACCTATGGCACACACATTTTTCTTTTCAAGTTAAATAATGTTAATAATGTGAGTTTTTCTAAACTAAATCCTCAGTATTCAGATTTAATTGCAGTGTTGAAACTTGATGATAAATAAGTGGATCTTAGATTGCAGTCTGGGCACTGATTTCTAAAAGATTCATCATTACCTAGTAACTGACTCTGACAAAAAAAATCTTTCCAAACAAATGGCATTGATGAGGGAATCAGAAAGATGAGTGTATTGAATCAGGAGAAAAAAAAAGGAAAAAGAAGAGCAGAGGAGGACAGATGAATTTTGAAGTAGAAAAATCATCATGTTTAGAAGTCGTGGAATGGAAGTGGAAAATTTGTGAGGTCGTTATCCTGGAAATTAGGAAACAGAATAGTAGTTTGAGGTATAGTTAAAGACACAGTTTGTTTTAAAACCAAGCCCGAGCTTCCAGGCCATGTTAAAACCCGGAATAATAAACAGACTCTGTTTGAAATTTTCTGAAGTACCAGTGTACCCAGGTGTGTTCCTAGGATTAAAACTGCTTGGAGTGCATGGTGAGAGCTGTTAAGAAGGCACCGCATTAGTTTCTATTATAACTTCTTGGACATTGATGGAGAAGGCAAAGCTGGCAGTCTATCAGAGATATCAATAAAGATGTCAGGATGAATGGTTGAGGTATTTCAAGGTTATATAGGAAGCTAAATAAGTATTTAGATCCATGGATCTTGATTTAAGCAAAGATACTTATCTTGGGTAAGGTATTTGTTAGTTATCTAAGTATAGACATTAAATGAGGAATATGGGCAAAGTAAAGAGATAAAGGAGTCATTGAGTTGTAACAGGATTAGAATTTTTAGCTGGGATGATGAAAAGCTAGGAGCCCGAGTGCTGCTATGGTGAAGTACGCTGACAGCTAGATACAGCACAGTGTGAGCTCGTATTCTGTCGTCCTTTACTGAAATGTAATCTCATATTTACCAAGTTTCTAATAGATTATAAGACATTCTAGATAAAAGCAGAAAAATAGGCATAAAATGTTAGTTTACTGGAATCCAGTATCCTTTCTTAACTCTCTGAAAAAACAGCCTAATCTCCTTCTCTTTTTCTCTCCTCCTCCCTTTTACCCCTTCCCTTATTTAGCAAACTTAAAATAGTTTTCAATAAATAAAGAGTCAAAAGTCAAAAATATTTAAATAAATGAAGAGTCAAGAATCAAATATATGATCCAGTTCTCATGTTTCTAGGACTGTAAGCCTGAAACTCTTCAATCCTCTATCCATCTTATTACTCTTCGTTTTCTCTTGTCTTATATTCTTTTCTTATGTTCTTATATTCTCCTATTCTTTTCTTATATTTCATAACATTTATGAGCTTATTTTTTCCTTGCTATTTGTGTTCAACTTTGTAAGTCAGATGTGCCTTATAAAACACTTTTGAAGCATAAGGAGTATAAATAAATTAAAGTATAAAATGTATATATATTAACGTGGTGAAATTTTCTCAGATATTTCACAGAAGCAATTATGTTTTGATATCTTTATTCTTGTGAATTTTTATTTAAGATTAACAAAAAAAAAAAGGCCTAGTAACTCAGAAAAACATAGAAATTCTGTCTTTTCTTTGTAAGCTTTTAAATATGCACCATTGCACTACATTGGCCAAGTTCAGATAAGAAAACTTTTCCATACATTTGTGATTTTTTTAAAAATACATGCAGAAGTATATGGTGGCCTCAGTACTGATCTTAGTGCATGTTAAAAGACTGGTGTTTAACTACTTCTCATTTGTTGACATTTAGAGTTATTGAAGTCCTCCACTGTTCTGCTGTCTGGATTTTTAACACACATTAATTTAGTACTGAAGCATATTGTCCTTCGAAATATATCTTCTCTGACATTTTAACCAACAGAGTAGAGAAACGTTTTGTTGTTTTTAGTGTGTGTGTGTGTGTGTGTGTGTGTGTTTGGTTTATTTCTTCCCAGTGGGAAATATTTTAAGTCATAGGTACACTGCCGGAAAAAGCATTTCTCTACAGCCCATTTGTTTTATGTAGACTGCCGGACTGAATTTAAAACCTCATACGAGCAGGCAGTGGCCCTTTGAGCCAGGTACTTGTTCCCTTGTTCTTTTTATGATGTTTGATGGTTCATTAGAATTCTGTCTCCACACCTAGAAAAACAGAAAGTAATCATAAATATGATGTTTATTGTCACAGAAAAGGGGGGAAATGCAGTAAAACACTTAGGGCTATTGAAGTTTCATCTCGGTCCTTTTATTGTGAAATAAATGATGGCCTGCCTTTGTTTCTTCTGGATTCAAATTAACTGATGTAGCAGCACTGGGTAAAAAAGGCACCACCAAGCCTCAGCATTTACCTGCAATAATTTAGTGTTAAAACATGTTTTCTAGGTATTTTGAAATTGTGTTACATTACATTTATGTTCCACTAAAATGTTTTTTCAGAGTTAAGAAGTGGGATCTAATTTAAAGGTTTAAAGCAAGGTTCCTGAAGGCTGGTGTGACTGTTAATTGCACCCCCATACTTTGGATAATGGGAATATGGCCTGTGTGTTGTAGGGTACTTAAGCAGCAGCACTACCTTTTGCTTCATTCATTGTATATCACTAGTAGCCCCTTAGCTGGGACTGAGAAAACAAAACAAAACCAAACCAACAAAAAGGGTCTCTAGGTCATGCCAAATGTTCCCTATAGGACAAAAATGCCCCTAGTATAGAAACACTGGATTCAAATAATATAAGACTTACCAGCCTGGCATGGTGGCACATGCCTGTAATCCCAGAATTTAGCAGGCTGAGGCAGCAGGATCCTTGTGAGGTCAAGACCAGCCTGGGCTGCAAAGTGAGTTCAAGGTGAGCCCGAACTGCATAGTGAGACCCTGTCTCAAAAAGACCCAAAAAAAAAAAAATCTTTAACAGTGAAGACAAATAACTGTAAACATTTCAGAACTACACTCAAAACACATATAAATGCAAATATATAAACGTGAAAAAGAAGATCTGTTTCTTAAATCGCTAGAGCTCTTTTAAAAAATATAAGGGCCAGGATATGTCTCAGCAGCACAGTGCCTGCCTGGCAAGCTCAAGGTCCCGAGTTTGATTTCCAGTACTTAAAAAAAAAAAAAAAAACAAAACTATGTTTATATACATAGCTATATATTCTGTTTTAAAAATATATATTATACCTCTAGTTGGAAACCAGAATGAAAACAGCATTTTTGCCAGTTAAATCCACTTTCCATTCGGAAAAATATCTTTATAACCGTTGAGTAAACTTTACTGCTGAACATTGGTAACCTTTAAAAGCAACTTAGAAAAAGCATGGCAATTCCCAGTCCGTCCATATTGGTATCTTTCTCCAAAAATTGTTTCTGGTAGCCTGATAAAAATAATAAATCCCGGCTGTATTTACCTTCTCATTAGTAAGTGTAATTGTGTTATTCACAATTATATCTACAAGAGTAAAATACTACAAGGAAACATAAGTATTTTTAGAGATAACTAAATTATTCATTTGTTGCTAGTGAAGATTAATCACTTAATGCTTATTTCCCATTTCAAATGAAGCAATCATTAAGATGTACTTTTTTCGGTTTTTAAATTTCCTTTCATTTATTGTAACAAAAGGAAGATAAACAAAATTTCAGCACACTGTGACATCTGAGCAATAAAAATAAGTTATTTCTCAATTATTTTCTTAGGTTGGATTGTTTTTGTTAGTAAAGTTCTCCTGTTAAACTTGATTTTCTATAATTTACTGATCTGTTGCCTGACAAGTTTAACAAACTGCTGATGCAGACAGCAGTAAAGCCAGTTTGGGTCTACACAAATGTTTCCCGCTTACATCACTTGGTGCTGTGAAATGTTAAGTGTTTATTTATGGTGTAATTCACAGGGGTTTTTCCTTCATTGATAGATCATCCTGTGAATATCAGGAGGGTTACATCAGTAATTCTATTTTTGGGGTAGTTTCCCATATTTTGAGTTAGGAATAGCAAACTAATGTCTGGTTTTTAAAGTTCTGACCACTTTGGAATCTGAGCTAATTGATGTAATAATACATAAATCTTGAATGTGTATCAGAAAACAGAATTCTATATACCAGAAGAAAATCTACTGAGGGGAACCTTTCTGTATCTGTTCACAACTTTGATGCCTCTATGTTTTAGTTTAGAAATATTATGGATCCTAAGCAAGATGGGTTCTGCAGATATAAAAATGGCCATGAGGAGGTTGTGGTGAATTAAATTGACAAACACTGGCCGGGAATAATGGTCTACAAAATCGTGTTGCCATAGAGAATCGTACACGACTTTTTAAAAATCTTTTTTTTTTTTTGAGAGGTAGGTTTAAATTAAAATAAAGGTAAAACTAGTTTTACTCTATTTCACATTAAAGTTGGAAAATTGTGAAACAGACAGGTCCTTCCCTAAAGCTGATATTTATCTGTCTTTCAGAACAAGTGCAAACTTTTACAAGGAGAATACGATGTCTGTATTATTTCACGAGTGAGAAGTGCAGATTGCGTTGCTTTTCTTGGTTACTCCTGTTCCTCCAGCGATGTTGGTGATGAGTTCTCTGGTTTTTTTTTTTTTTTTTTTTTTGCGGTACTGGGGATTGAACTCATGACCTCCCACTTGCCAGGCAGGTGCTTAGGCCACTGAGCTAAATCCCCGGCCCTAGGTGACGACCTCTCTTAGCAGCTGCTCACCAACTCCAGGCAGTGCCTGCAGTGTTTCTATTGTAATAGTAATTATGGTGCTCAATTACTGGCTGAGAACATTGAGTTTGGAACAGTATATTGCCAGAAACTTATTTTCTCTCCTTTAATTGAATTGACTGTTTTATTTTCACTTTCCTTATCACTTTTCTTCATTTCAGGATGAAAACACACACATTTTTCATGTGCATATATACATACATGTGTAAGAATATGAGGCATGCATTCTATTTTTAAGTAATCATCTTTTACTTCGTTATAGGTGGAAAAAGCACATGTGAGTCTGTGTTCCGCTTGACTCATGAGAGATGTAAGCCCCAGTCATATACATGCATGACCTATTTTTTTTTTTAAACTGCAAACTATTAAAGGTCACACTTAACTTTTATGACTCAGTTGGAGGAAGATATTTTTAGTAAGACTCAAATTAGCCTTTTCTCTGACAGTAACAGTCTGCAGACCAAGAATAAAATAAAGATCATGGGCCATTGGTCTAGCAGCCAAAAGAAAACAAGGCATGCCTAATACAAGTCAAGAAACTGAATAGAAGCATTTTCTAAATATGAAAGTCCTTGGCTTGTATCTTTAATAAGACTGAATTGATTCCAGAGAGCTTATGTGAAATGCAGGTAGCTGTGTGCTACTCTCAGAGAGCTCAGCAGTCTGAGATGGGCTCTGGAAATGTACACAGTGATACTAATGCAGGTTACCCCTGCCCAGGTCCTCCCAGACCCAGAGCCACCACCCCAAACCCAGTGGTTGTAGGCAGGGTTCCAGGTAACTCACCTTTTCCCCACTGGAATGTTCTTCTATCTCCCTGATAATATCTGTTCTGCCACTGATTTAAAAATCTCTGTTCCCCAGAAATTGGTAGTTCATCTAAGTATTTAAAATCTTAAGCAAGTATCCTGCAAAAGAATAATTACAATATACATTTTTTTGTAAACTTGGCAACTTTCTGTTCCCTTTTTGTTCAATCATGCTAGCTATTTTAAGAACTCATCCCAATTCTTAAATTAATCCTATGTTTCATTATAGTTCCTTGTCATTTTTGTTTGAGTTGGGGGAAGGAAAATATATATTATATGAAAGTAATAATCAAAATTTAATTCCATTGCTGTTTTTCAATTTCTTTTTCAGCACTGGAGTTTGAACTCAGGGCCTCTGCACTGCTAAGCTTATTTTTTATTTTGAGACAGAGTCTAAGTTGCCAAGTTGGGCACACTCAGCTAGAATTTATGATCCTTTTCCCAACTTTCTCATGTGCTGGTATTACAGGTGTGCATCACCATGTTTGACTTCCTAAAATTTTTAATTCACAATTTTCAAGGCTACAACAAAGATTGGAAAAGTCTGGGAATCAGGAGGCCTAGGGGAGGGAAATGTATGCAAGTTTCAGCCAAGGGTGGAGCTGGAAACCTGAGAGGGAACGCCATCTTAGACAGAGGAAGGGAAAGTGTGGAGTCAGGATGGAAGGGAACTAAAGAAATTTTCACAGATCATTACAGCACTTGAAAATAGATTGCGCATCATCTGAGAGAGACAAGGAATCTTTGGTGCTTTTTGAGGGTTCTGCTTGCCTGTGACTGGTAATAAGAGAAGGTGAGAAAGACCTCTGGTTCTGTTTCCTGATTGACTGGAAGGAACAGGTTTCTTTCAGACAAAAGCACACAGTCTGAGAAATCTCATTAAAGTTATGCCTGATTCTTTTTTATACTATAATAAATAGTCTCTCAAGACATGGTATTTTATTGTGGCTCTAATGAATCTTAGCTATGTCTGACAATATTGTCATTTCGCAGTGCCAGTCAGCCTGACAAAGGACATTTAAACAAAGATAGAACATAAGAATCTTCCCAAACAATGCGTAAAAATAACTTCTTTCAGTTAAAAAAAAGGAATCGCTTGAAGGGAACATTGACTGGTAAGATCTTCTGGTAGAGTTATGTTGTATAATGTGAACAAACTTTTCTTCAATGTCATCCTTAAGATACTGGCCTGTGTTCCTATGAATAATATGGAAATTTTATGGAAATAGAGCATGCTGGGTGCCTCATCTGTCTCCAAGAGTGGTTGCAAGATGACAGAGGTAAAGAGAACTGTTTTATTCAAGAAGGTCTTTAGAAGGGACGGAATCTCAGCAGCAACTGTGGATAATGAGCCTCGGCATTTCTGACATGCAGAAGGAGGCACTGTATGAATCTGAGGGGCTCAGAGAGGAACACAAAGTTTGAGCCTCACTTCCAAAACCAAAGCGGAAGAAGACTGTGAGTGAGGAAACAGGCAGGCTGAGGAATAGAGTTGTCAGAGGGTGCAGAGCTCTTTGTGAATTTCGGTGGTGTCAGATGCAGCCCTCCACCTCCTTCGGGGATGCATCTGTTAGGCTGAGGGAGAGTGAGGAAATGCTGATGGATGAAAGGAAGCCTTGAAGACAGGTGGAGCCCGTCACAGCAGGCAGCAGAACACATCCATTCATTATATTCTCTCAGGGAAATTGCCCAACCACACAGTGCCTGAAGCCCTCTGTAGGTGTACTTCAGCAGCCTCCCACTGAGGTTAAGAGTCCAGGTTTCCACTAGGCAGCCTAGTTTCAGATCCTTGCTCTCCAGATCATGACACTTTCTTTATCTTTCCTTACCATTGCACAAGGTAACTTCTCAGCTTTTAAAGGGGAAAAAATGACCTAGCCCCAAAATCAGTGCAGTGTGGCTCAAATGAGACAAAATTTGTAATATGTGTGGCATAAAGAGATTTGAAGTGAAATTACTAAACATGAGCTTAAAAGGTAAAGTAGTGATCTGATTACAGAGCTCCTCCAGATCTCAAAGAATTTCACATGGAAGAATTGAATTTATTGTAAAAATGATTTGACTACTGAAAATTAGAAAACTATAGAATGAGTGTAATTTTAATGCATACCCATGTTTATAGCAGCAAAACATATAGTAACTAGATCTTGCAAACAGCTTTTATGTCCATCAGTGGATGAATGGTTAAAGAAACTGGTGTTTATGCACAGTGGAGTACTAGAGTGACTAAAGAACTTGAAGGAATTTTAGGTAAATAGAGGCAACTGGAAGAGACAATATTAAGTAAAATAAGTCAGGCATATAAGCTCAAATATCACATGGTATTTCTTACATTAGAAACATAAGTAAATAATAAAATAGAAGAGAGATACGTAGGAAATAGGAAGAAGTTTAAGTACTTTCAAATTATAAATTACATTGCTTTAAAATTATTTAAATATATATTCTAATTTGTTTAATGTATATTGCTAGTTTACCTTAGTTCACTGCAAAGAATATTTTGTATCATCTGCTTTTTTGTAAGAATCTTTTTAGTTTATATCTTGTGCTCTGTGTAACTTCTTTGAAAATAATGATACACTGTGTAATAACTATTGTTATTCTCTTATTACCTGATTATAATGTTTTTTATAAAATAAGAAAAATTAAAAAGAATGTGGTTATAAAAATTGTTTCACATAGAAATAAATTAGACTTCTAAATTAAATTAGACATTTAAATTAAAGGGACCATCATGCTCTATTCTTTTGGAAATGTGTTATGTTAGCAATAAAAGATGTTACTTTATGGTTGAGGTGGTTCACAATAGCATATAGCATATTAGATCCTTCTAGAATTGATGGATGGTAATAATTTTGAAAACAGTATGCTAAATGCAGTTATAAACCATGCAAGTAGTTCTCTTTAGGTCAGGGCAAAGGAAAATTGAGTTAATATACTAACTTCATAATCTTGAGGTTATGCTTATAACATACTAGTCCACACTTTAATGAAATACTAGTTCTTTAGTTGATGGGTAGAAGTTATATTACGGAAGCTGAGAACTGCCTTGGGTAATCAGTGTTGCCACGAACAGTAGTACTATAAGTGTCTAGCTGATAATTTGCTTTATATTTTGCAAGCAGTCCTTGTCCTGTTTGATACTAGATGACCACTGGTATCTTAGTTACTTTCTTGTTGCTGGGACAAAACACCCAGTGCCCACAAGTTAAAGGAAGAAGAATTTGTTTTAGCTTACAGTGTGTAGAGGTTTCAGTCCAGGGTCAGCTGACTCCAAAGCATAAGGGTAGGGCAGACTGGCACAGCAGAGTAGAAACAGTTCATGATGTGGCAGATAGGAAACACCAAGCATGTCTTCTTTCTTCTCATTTTTATTCCATCCAGACAACAAGCCTATTGGTTGGTGCCACCCATTCCAGGTTGGAGCTTCTTTCTTCAGTAAATCTATTCAACCACACCGTAATTGTGCTAATTCGGTTATGGGACTGATCCAGATGTCATGCATCCTTAATCCAATATCACACACCCATGATGAACCCATCTCCCAAAAGCCACATGTATGAGTCCATGAGGCTTTAGGGGGACATTTAGATGCAAGTCATAACAACTGGTAATTCCAAAAACTAATGCACCTGACAAGGACATTGAGTTACAGTGAAATATACTCAAATCAAAGATGTTTTCATATACTAAATTGTACTGATACCAAAATATTATTTCAAGAAATAATACAGAAAAGGAATAAAATCCAGTTAGAGAGAGATTGACTGTAGTGATTTTCTATAGCAACTTTGCCTACAATTGAAACTGCAAAAGCCATCTTTTAAATATTTTGAAGCTCAGAAATGCTAATAAGTAGGTAAAACTTATTGGCAATTGATGTTTTAGGATAAGTGGATGTGCTAGTGAGTAGGACTTAGTCTTTGAGAAATCATTTGTATGCAGAATTTTCAGGTTCTTCATAGGTGGAAGAGCATCATGGACCATATGTTTTGCTAGTTTGAGACAGGGTCTCTTCTCTGCAATTCAGGCTGGTCTTGGACTCACTATGTAGCCCAGGCTGGCCTTGATTTATTATTTTAAATAAATATTTCTAAATCTGGTGTCGTGGCACACTCCCGTAATCCCAACTCAATGCTGAGGCAGGAGAATCACTGTGAATTCCATGCCAACCTGGGCTATGTAGTGGGACTCTGTCTCATACCAAAAAAAGAAAAATTAATAAGTAAATAAATATTTCTAAAAACAACAATTTCATGTTGTGCTTTGTAAAAGCATCCCACAACTTAACTCCTCATTATTATGCAGACACTGCCTAAAACTACAAAAAGCAGTCAAGCCAAGGATTCCAAGTTAGTTCCTGAGTCTCTCCCTACCTCCCCCACCCCATTTGTGCATGTGACAGGGTGCATAAGTCTCTGTCCCAAGCATGTCAGTCAGTTCTGAATTTACTGTTGTATAATGGACAATATTCAGACAGCTAAGAATATAATTTGCATTATGGTTGCATTGAGTTGTATATTTACGCAAGAATCTTAAGAGACAAAGGAGTATAGAATCTGATTCCAACATAGTACATGTACTAGAACAGTTTTCCAACAGATGTAAATAATGGTCCTTAATAAACTATAATCTTTCCCTAATCTCTAAAAAGATGCCTCACCAATTAATAATAACCCTACAATGATTCAGAAATCTGTCAATGGAAAAGGAATTGCAACTCAACTCAATATTTTTTTCTTTCGCTCTGTACATCTTTTTCTATTTAATGCCTTTTTCTCCTCTCCTAATTCATGTAGTGCTAGCTTTATTAACTCTGACAGTGGAGCCAATGTCTTTTTCTCCTATACTGCCTTAGTAATAGCTTTAATTAAAAATATAAATCTATTTAGTAGATGGAAGTCCTTAGAGCATTTTATAAATGCTTTCATTTTTTTCATTATGCTAATCAATATTTTTATTTTTGTATTTGAAAATCACTATCTAGGTGTTAGAATTTTTTTTTCTCCAAATAAAGAGTTATTGATCTTTTAGAAATCACAAGATCAAGTTTTGATTGAGATTTCTTGGGAGAAAAAAACAAGTAAAAATCAATTATAGCTATAGGGAAGGATGTATGTAGGTGTGTGTGCGTGTTTGTGTAATGATTCATGTTATTACTGTTAGTAAAATTGCAGGAGTTAGTTTCCAAATTTTTTATATTTATTTTTATTTTTTTGTTTTTTTGGATCGAACTCATGACCTCACGCTTGCCAGGCAGGCGCTTATACCGCTAAGCTAAATCCCCAAGCCCCAAACTTTCAAAAATAAAACATTTGTTGATTACCAACTCAGATCAGACAGTGATATTATAGCATCAATGAATTAAATCTGTCTTCATAAATTGTATATATTGTGATCAAAGTCTTGTTTAGAATAAAGCAGAAACACTTTGCCATGTGACTTCATGAGTAGCAGTTTGGTTTTACAAAAATATTTTAAATGCGATTTAATATAAGATATTGCTTTTCAAACATAAGACATTTTGATATAAAGATATCTTTTAAAAGATGTTTTACAAGTTTTGTTTTATTATTTTTTTTTATATCTTCTCTGTTTTAGTGACATGTAAAGCTTCCAAACATCAACTCACTTCTAGTTCTAAAAACATTTAAAAATACATAAACTGTTGCTCAGTCTTCTTTTCTGCCTTTATCTAGCCATATTTTAATTTATTTTACATTAAACACATTATATTTAAGACTATGACATGATACTGATGTTATAAAATTCAATCCTATTTGTATTTTTAAGTACAAGATCAATTTAACTTTCTTATAATTGACAATTTATGTGGATATTTTCCACTCCTATTTCAATCCAAAATTCAAAAAAACTCCTTTTAGTCTTGTGAAAATCATGAGTCAAGGTTACAGTGTGTTTATTAATGAAGGGAAGGAATGTGGTGGCCAGGTAGCTGTCATCATTACCTCATAGATAACTTCTGTGTGAACTTAGAAATGTTATTTCTGCCATTTCATAACCTAGGTTTTTCCACCATAAAATAGGATAATAAGATCTATTTCTTAGGGTTATGATTAGGAATAAACATATTAACTGCTATAACACAATTAAAATAATTTTAGCACATTGTAATCAAGAAATACTAGCTATGATCAGCATTATTTTTATCTCAGTTATTCTTCACAAAATTCTTAGGACATAGCCAGTATTATTTGCATGTTATAGATGAGGAAACGGAAGCTCTGAGAGCTGAAATACTTGCTTATCTAATTCGAGGAAGGTTTACATGTGAAAATGCATTGGAAAACATGAATCACAGTGCAAATAACAAGAAATAAGTGATTATTTGAGCACCAGAGAACACAGGATAATCATATTGGAACACTAACATTCAGTAAATACTAAAATGGCAAGCGATGCTTGTGGTAAGTTCGTCCTGTGGGGTGTAACTTATGGGGAAGCTGGTCCACACCAACTGAAGAATAATAAACTGTGTCCAACACAGCCTGAGGCACAGCTTCTGTGATTCTGAGATTAAGAGCTCTTTAATCTGACATTGCTTTATCTGTACCATAACCTATTATAATTAACTTTGAAATCAACTCAATGTTCTGTTGTTTTTCAGCGAAACTACTAGATAATCCGTAGTTAATTCTAAGTCTATTTTTCTAAGTATTATCTTTAATATTAATGAGGTTTAACCCACATCTGTATGAGACATGAGTTCTGTGGTTATTTTTCTGTTTTCTATAAGGAAAGCTGGAAAAAATGCAGACTAACTAAATGATTTATCATTCTATACAGCTAACATAACTAACATGAAATGTGTTTTTGTTGTTATTTACATTATTTAACAGAATAACCTAAGGTTACCCATGTTAAGAGGTGCGGTTTCTATGAGTACTGCCAAGTGATTATGCGTATTGTAAATGCCCTTTGTGTTGGTAAATGCCCTTTGTATTTGCCCTTTGTGTTGGAAAAATTACCCAGTTAACACCATGATAATAGTTGTGATTTTGAGGACGGGATCTGGGGATGTTTTCTCTGTAATTTACTTTTCTGATGCCTCCTCACAATGGCTGTAATCAGTGTGGTGATTCTTCCCCTGAACTTTGCCTGGTGTTGCCCATCACAGCTTTACTCCCAGGTGTCAGCACTGTCCTACCTTTCTCTGCAGTTGATTGCAGTTAGTCAGAGGTAGTTTTTTTTCTACTTATAAATACTATGATGACTAGGAACTTTTTGGGGGGGGGGTTGGAGAAGAAACACAAAATTACAGAGTTTATAACTTAAATAGGTGTTAGAGCTCATCTGATAACACATTTCACTAGGTTTTTCAGAGGTAAAATGTCAAGACCAACTTCACATAAAGATGACATTAGAAATCAAATTTTTTTCATTCTCTTTCCATGGCCTTGTAATTCTCATAAGAAGTGGCTTGTATTACCACCAGTGACTGAAATCTAAGCATGCAGTGGGTAATTACTGGTTATTTTGCTAACAAAGGAGATAGTTCCAAGAGAGTGGATGCTTCAATTTGCTTTTCACTATTCTTGCTACCTACAAGGTGTGTGATTTTAAGTGAATGAATGAATGAATAGTACTCATGACATACACACATGTATTCCATTTTCTTCCTACTTTTTCTACCCACTCACTTGCTGTTTTAAAACCCTATGATTCATGATTTATTTACTCCTTTAGATGTCTAGATAATTTACATTTTGTTTATTATCTGTAATCTCACAATCTTAAACCAACTTGACAATTTTTTTTACTACCTGGGTACATATTAATGTATTTATAATTAAGTGACCAAATGTATTCATTCATTAATATGCATGAAATAGTTTGATTTCATATTAAGAGTGAAAACTGAAAATTATTGTAATTACAAATAGTGGATTAAAAATCTCTAACATTTAATCTTAACATACTGATATTTTAGGCTATCAGTGAGGAAATAAAAGTTTAGTATTATTTACTCATATAGTCAAAATATGTCTGAAGTTTCTTCCCCAAAAAAGGCTTCAATGCTTGTGGAAATATTTTCTACAGAATGTTTCATTAACCTGTCCTTTGTAGAGAGGATGTAGGTACCTTGTATGCCCTGCTATGAAAACTTTTATGATCTTGAATAAGATACTCTAAGATTGTAGAGGAAGCTTGGCTTAAATTAAAAATTCTTTCAGGTTGAATTTAGACAGTGACACCTTAGACAAGTGTTTGAGTAGACACAAATGTGAGTTTTTAGTATAACAAAAGTAAATAAGGATCATCACAATGAATCTTGTATTTGAATAAATCTGAACTACATTCTACTTACTACCAGAAAAAGACATTAAAGATAAAAAAGAAAGAAACAAGAACTTGTGCGTCTGTTGTCTCTTTGCTTCTGTGTTTATTAGGAACCTGATGATACATATTAGCGTTTATAGATTGTGCTGTTTCTCAGTGTACCCGGGGAGGAAATTGACACCCAATGGTTGGTACATAGAGGATTATTCACAGGCCTCTTCTGAAGCAGTCTCCTCTTCCACTGAGCCTGTTATGGGTACACTAGCCACATTTTGTCTACAGCTTAGGCTTCATGAGCATCTGGCTGCATCCACCCGGCTGTAAATGATGCAAACTGGTGATGTATGCTCAGCCAGTGGAAGACGCCCACCCTTTCCCCAGGCCGTCTGGGTAGCTTTATAAATAAGTCTTTCTCTAGTTCTTCAGTTCAGACCAGTAGGCCCAGAGGCACTGAAAGTCTTCCATACAGATTTTGGCTTTTCTTCTAGACTTGCTGGTTGTTAATAGTCCCGACTTTCCAAATAGTAACAATAATTTAAACTGTTCTAACAGATATAGGCATTTTGGCCGTAATTAAATGTTGCATTGGGCAACAATTCTTCAAGGTTGGCAAGGTACACACCATTCCTCACCAGTTTTTTAAGCTTTCATTTGCAGACTGTGCCAAACAATTCTTTAAATCAGTTGTTACTTTGCATTTCACCTTGGCAAACACTTCCTCATGTTTCTTTCCTGGAGTTTGTCCAATTATTGATCTTGAAGGGTTCTTTTTCTTTGGTCTGTTTCATACTTTCAGGGAATAATACCAAGGCAGACAAAATAGAACTGTCATTTTCTTGGTAGGGGAGATGCTTTACCTGAGTTGGGAGCAGCCAGTGGATAGCAATACACAGCCAAATGGTCTGCTCACTTCCAGAAGCTGCTGCGCAGGAGAGCCACTGCAGCTCACTCTCCCAAGTGTGTTCGGCTTTTCCACTTATGAAAGAGCACTTGAATTGAGGCAGATGCCAGAATACTTTGCAGAAATTCAAAACCAGAAGATTTATCAACATGAGTCTTTTGGAGCTCATGAGGCCCTCTGGGAAATAAATTTTAGTCATTTAAGAATTTTATCTTTCTCAATTTGGAGAAATTTCCATTGATACTTTGTTGTTGTGAAGCGTTTGCTTATTCACTTTCTAAATAAAATATATTAATTTTTTTCTCATTACAGAGGAACGATACCCACTATAGAAAACCTAAAAAAGAAAAAAAAAAGAGTTGATTATTCTACCCTTTATATAATTACTATTCTCATTTATTGAAATGTTCTTTCCTCCTACACATTTTTTTAAAAATGAAATTATATTGCTTATATTTTATAGCTTGCTTCTTTACTTAAAAGTATGCATATCAAAAAATATTCCAACATCTTTAGATACTCTCCTGCAATGTGAGTTTCATAGCTACATAATATCTCATCATGTGCATGGACTATCATTAACTTGACCCATATCGTACTCTTCATGTAGGTCAGTGGTGGGAAACCCATGGCATGTGTGCCACAGCAGGCATACAAAGCCCTCTCTGTGAGGCAAGTAGCCCCAGACCTTGAAAGTGGGCAACTGGAATATTTTCCAAATCTAAAAAGGGATTTAGAAAATTCTACAATACTTACAGACAGTCTACAAGCCATCAGAAAATCTACAAGGAATTAGAATTCTGGTGTTGTAGTAGCTGCAAAGGAGAATTTTAGTAACAGATTTTCACAGTTTCCTAAGTTGGGGATGACCCTGTGCTTTCTTACTTCTCCAGATAAAGCCATGTTTAAAGATCTTGACTCTTTCCTGCTTACACTCATTAGATTTTGGAAATTTGGAAATGGAGATACTGGAATTTAAAGAAAGCTCTATTTGGAAAGATAAATTCTATGATCTGTGTGAAACACTTCAGAAGATGGTGATGATAAAATGTAAAGGGACAACAGGACTTCATGGTGGTTCTGAAGATGAAGCCTTTAAAGTGTGAAATTCTCTTCCAAATAATTTTAAGTCAGTGAAAGCATTTGGGATTGCTTTTATCATTTTGTTGGGATCATATGAGCAGCTGTTTTCAGCTTTGAATTATATGAAATCTGATACAATCTGAGTGCTGCATGGCTCTTCCCAAACTAATGAAGTATCAACATGCACACAGCACCAAGATAGTTGAGCAAAAGCATGGCAAATGCAAACTTTTACCTTTCAGTAAAAAACTCTTTGTATCATTGAAAACTCTGTTATTGTGTTTTTCTTTTAAGACAAAAGGTGTCGATGTATGAAGTTGTTTTCTAAACTAAAGCCTCAGTATTCAAATTTAATTGCAGTGTTGGCTCTCTGTGATAAATAAGTGGGTTTTGGGTTGCAGTTTGTGCACTCTGACTGTAAAACTTTTGCCATCACTGATTTATGTTGATTCCAATTTGCCGCAGTATCACTTCTTTATTCACGGCCTCTCCATACTCTTTTCATACATTTAAGCGGCAGATCTCAATGTGCTGTGGTTAGCTGTAAATGTAATTGCATCCTTGTTTTGCTATAAAGAGGTTCAACTTTGGGAGTCTGTATTTTTAAATTATTTTTTCACCACCATTTATTCCAGAACAGTGCAATAAGTGATAGGCATATACACAGATTATATGTGTAAACCAATGAGTTAGGTTTTATGTAAACATAGATTCAATAAGTTCTATTGACAGAAGATTGATAGCTTCTTTTTATGGAATATGAGATTGACTTGGAACTATATCCTTTACATTATAATCACTGTTCTTTCATAGAGCAAGGGAGAGCTGGAGAAATTGAAGATAGATTCAGACAGTTGCTTGTTTTTAGTTTTCTATGTCACCAGTTGGCATTTCTTGAGACCACATTGCAATAACTATGGTTTAACTCTGGCAGATAAAGGTATTTAATAGTAATTCTGCTACTCTCTAGTGGTATAGTTTTAGGAAAGTTACTAAACCTCTGTCCTGCTTTAGTTTTCACTGTCTATGAAATGTGAGTAAAAATATCTACCCAAGGATTATAAGAAAAAAAATTAGCTTTTTTTAAAAAGTAAAAATGTATGAAAAACAGTAAAACTTCTTGGTAAATGAGGTAGTAAATATAATCTTTTAAACTTTAATTTCCTTTTACTTAAATGCTCTTGACACTTAAGACTCATTTAATTTTTTTTTAAAAAGTGATTTGATGTCCTTAAGTTCAGTGTGCTATGTCATCCTCGGTGGCTTGGCAGAGGCAAGGGAAGATGCATTATACAAGGCACATATTTCTGAAAAATGTGCTTTAGGATTCTGTTCTTAGCTTTGGTTCTTTCTAGAGCCCTTTATAATTTAGAGTTCATTTTATAGAAGGAGAAACATATAAAACAAAGGTATAGATTATCCAACCTGCTGAGTTCAGAGTTGACAGTCTGTTGCCTGGGCACCCCACAGCAGTTGGAGAGTTCAGGTGTGTAGTTGAGAGGGAGGGTGCAGAGCTGCCCTTGGAAGCTGAACTGTCCACTCCTGCTGAATCATCCAGTGGTCAAACTAGGCCTTCACTTTCCAAGCTCAGGTTTATTTTTATGGAATTAAACTTTGGGAGTGCTCTGAGATAAGTTCATGAGGGTTCAAAAATGGACAAGGAGAGACTTCTGACATCAGGAACTCAAAAGAGAGTCTTTGTTGTCAGGTTCCAGACTGGAGTTGAATTGTCAGTCTCACCAGGTCCCTAAGATGCAGGCATTGAACTGCATCCTGGTGCAACCATCAGATCCTTCATCTGATTGGCTGGTTCAGGTTTCAGTGATGGGCTGTAGGCGGGGAAGTAGGAAGGAGGGAGAGCTAAGTACCGCCTTGCTGTTTCTCCCTCATCCTAACTTTTCTCTGAACCATAATCATTGTTATATTCAGAGACTGGGTAACATGATCAAAGAAATAGTCTTGACGATGTGTCTTCATGACTTTGATCATGCAAGAGGCTAAAATGCATGGTTTATACATTCAAAGGAGTGTGTTGCTCCTAAGAACGCATATTTGGTTCTCTGGAAAGCTCTTGAGTGCCATGAAGAAACTGTAGCCTTTTCCTGTGGGTAGGAGTGCAGGTGACTGGATCAGCACTGCTTCTTGTGCCTGTCTCTGTACCATCCATGCAGCGTATCAGCAGCAGCTATTGGGAATGAGCAGCCTCTTAGGGCCCAGAGCTATTTTGTTTGCTTACAGATGGGTAGAAACAGGCAAAGGATGCAAATTAGCTGGAAGATTGCAGCTCACCCTGATGTACAGCTTAGAATGGAAAGAGGAGCAGTATTGAAAGAGATACTAGGGGACCCACATTTCATAAATTCTGCTCTATTTAATCTGTGGGAGTTCCTTGAAATAAAGTTCCTTATTATAATTTCTCCAAGGGTTCGTAATATAGCTTAAAAAGAAAAAAAGTTAAGACAGACACTATGTATGTATATCAGTTATATTTAAAATGCGTTTTCTGATCAAAACATCAGATCACAGTCAAGTATGGTGGTGCACACGTGTAATTCCAACACTTGGGAGGCTGAGGCAGAGGGATTGCTTTGAGTTTAAGGCCAGACTGGGATATATAGTGAGTTCAAGGCCAGCCTGAGCTAAATAGCAAGATCTTGTCTCAAAATAAAAATCTGATCAATCAGATTTATAATAAGGTCATACTCCAAACATCCAGGTCTCATGTGTAGACCAAAAATTTGACACTCTAAAAGAGATTTATGTTAACAGTTTTATAATTCTTTCTTTAAAATTCATGCCTGGATTTATACAGAAGTCTGGGGGTGAGTTTGAGACTGGCTGGTAGTTTCTCTCAGCCTTTCCTCTTTTGTTGTTCCAGGCATTTCTCTTGGGGTGATGAGAGATGTCAGAGAAGCACTGAATGCACAAGGTGCTGGAACACGGAAAACATTTTAAAAAGCAAAGTTGGCCTAAGGAAAAGCTTTCAAGATTAGAAAGGTTACAATTGAGATTTCAGTTATTATGTAGCTTCTCTGAAACCTACATGCTAATAGTCAAAACCAAGAAGAACCCAATAAAATTTATTTCAAATAAGATATTCCTTCTTAAAATAGCAATCATTTATTTAAAATTTTTTTCTTTCTGCTTTAATAAGCTAATTATACTGATGAAGCAATGTTTTTTTCCTCCATATTCCATCATTTGCAGTGATTCACAGAGTTGCGCTAAAAGGTTTAATGAACAGAGAAGAATGAGAATTGAAGGATGGAGTCAACACTACACTAGTACAACAGTTAGAATAGCTGAGGGATGAAGATGACCAGTCTCTCGCCTTCCAATGGCAAGTCTCCGCAGCTGCAGTTCTTTTTTTGGTTTTCTTTTGTTTTTTCAATTCTTCACGTATATGGTAGTGCATTCACAGTGGAAAAAGTTGTAGGATCTTTGTAACATTGGCAGCACATCATGAAGTGGATAAAAATGGTCTGTTTTGTTTGATAAAAAAAAAAAGAAAGAGAATAGAGGAAGGAAAGGAAGAACATGAATGCCAGTGGCTTTTGTTAGGTTGCTGAACTATTTTACATAGTTTCTTTAACTCTGAACTGTTCTCTCTCCTCTCTCTCTCTCTCTCTCTCTCTCTCTCTCTCTCTCTCTCTCTCACACACACACACACACGTGCACACATGCACACACTCATGTGTTTATCTTCATATGCATGTACAGCACTTGACTCTTAAAAGCATTTGGGTTTGAAAATCTTGCTAAAAGGGTTTCATTTTCCTTGCACTGTGCTGCATTTATCGAAGGTCTTTTGTTGTTGTCATTGCCAAATTCTGAATTAAAACGTTTGGTAAACTTGAGCGTGCTAGTTAAAAAATTTTGTCCCTGATTTTTTCATAAAAGAAATCATTATTACATATTTTTGGTAGGGATTAAATACAACCAAAAAACATTCTCTTTGGGTGTTCAAAAGCAGAATGACTTCATGCTTCACTGATTGGAGAGCATTCCCCTCCCCCTCTGCTTCCCAGCAATTGGGTTGTCTATGTCAGTCCCCAGCCACCTTTATTCATGGCATTAAGGCTAAGCAAACTTTGGGGGTGCTGTATACATATATACCAAAGACCTTTAGAACCAGCATATACGGTGTTGTTATCAGTTTTCAGGTAAACTTTAAGGTAAACTTTCCCAAGAATCTTTTTTGACTCTGATGGTTCACATACAAAAATCTGTCTGGCTGGGGATGCAACTCAGTGGTAGAATGTTTGCCTAGCAAGTGCAAGACCCTGGGTTCAATCCCCAGTATGGCAAAGAAAAATGCTGTCATTTGCTGAGTACTTGTTATATGACAGGCTCGGCACCAATGTTTACACGTATTTCTATAAAATGAGTCATCTGTGCAGAGTAGAATATTATTTATACTTGAGTTGCTGGTTCAGAAACGGTGTATAATGACTGTACTGTACCACCCTTCAAAGCATAATGAAGAAAGCACTATCAGGAAAAGGCGAAGTACATCAACTAAGGCTGTGGATACTAGGGACTGCAATTACTACGCTAGATTCTGACTGACTGAGGAAAATGCGTAGCACAGTGTGTATAAACTATGGCAATGACCTAAATGGTTATGGTTCCCCAAAATTCATATGTTGAAATTCTATCTGTGTTGCTCATTTCTTCATCACCACAACAGAATACGTGAGGCAGGTTATTTGTAAGGAAAAGAAGACTTGCTTCCTTCACACTGTTGGATGTTCAGGGACGTGGTGTCTGCATCGGCTCAGTGCAGGTGAAGGTCTGCTCGCGGGACTGCAGTGGTAAAAGCATATGTGGGAACAAACAGATTGCGTCTTGAGCCAAGCAATAGAGAAGGCCGGATGGGGCCAGGCTTGTTCATTCTGTAACAACTCCATAGTGAGAAATGACATTGCAAAACCTTGCCTCCATTGGCCTAGGGCCTTCCATTGGGTCCTACCTCTTAACTGTTCACTGCCTCTCAGAACAGCCGCTGTAGAGACAGTCCTTTGGTCACATGGATCTTTAGGAGGAGCATAATGAAATCACATCCAAACCATAACGCTAACTCTCAGTGTGATGAAGTGTATAGTGCGGGCTTTTAGGTGGTAACTAGGTCACAAGGATGGATCCCTCACGCATAGGACTGGCAGCCTTATAAGAGAGGCTCCAGAGAGCTTTTGGCCCCTTCTCTCATATGAGGACAAAGTGAAAATCATGCCATCTGTGAACCAGGCAGCCGATCCTCACTGTCACTGAATATGCAGGCATTTAAGTCTTGGCCTCTGGAACTGTGAGGAGAAATTGTTTAGTGTTTAAACCACTCAGTCTGTGGTGTTTCCTTTGTTTTGTTTTGCAATTTTGTAACCCAAACTGACTAAGACAGCTATACTTCTAGGGAAAGTTGTTCTATTAAATATTAAACTAGTAGTTTCTGTATCAAATGCCAAATCTTAGCAGAATAACTACAGAGGTAGTCTTGTCCTGAGGAATTATTACTTAGGAACATACCATCTTGTTACTGAGAATCATGTAAAAACTTACGGTTAAAGCTGGATTATTGTGTTGCAGATATGAGTGTTGTTTCAACTAGAGCAGAGATTTGCTTTGAAATCATCGTAGATAATCGAGGTTGAATGGGAATAGGCAGGGCATCTGAGCGTATGTTCTGTGTGGAGGGAACACTGTTCCAGCATTCCTTTGAGTTCTTACCCGAAAATTTGAATTGACATAATATTATTTTTAGAATTTTTATTGTAGAAGAATAAATGCTGTTTAGTCTAGTGATTACTTAAAATGTTTTGGAATAGTAATACATACCTATTGAATGCTAACTTTGAATCAGGTACCTTCCATCCTAAGGATTACAGAGCGTGTAAGGAAATAAAGTTAAGTAGTTTAGTTTGGGTGAACATGTGTATATGTACAAAGAATTCAGTAAAGATGGAGCTTTCACTAGATAATAAGCTTTGCCTTATCCACTACTCTATATTCAGAGGCAAAAATGATACCTGGCACACAGCAGATATTAAAATTTAACCAGAATAAATAAATGAATGAACTAAAGGCAGGAAGAGAGAGAGAAAGTAGTTCCAACAAACAAGAACAAAGATGGCAAAATAATATGATTCATTGTCTAGTAGATAGTACATGAAATAAATTGTTAAGAAGTTCAAAAGGTGAATATTAAGAATTTTAAAAGAAATGAAAATGTGCCCATCATGATGTTTAACACTTACTGCTGTTAGCTTTCAAAAATCTAGTATTGAGTAAATCATTTTTCTATTAAATATGCCTGTGTGTGTATAGATAAAAATGGAGATTGGTATAATGATTTAGGTAACTTCGATGCCACAGATTCTCAATATTCAGTGTTGTAAACTGACAGCATCACTTGGTTATGTAAGTAAATTTATTTTCTTTGTCATTGTCATAACTTGTCTGAGAAATGTGGACATGATTATTTTTTACTTTTGTTATTATTTTGTTGTCTGTTAGTGCTGACTTAGTTGTTTTAAGTCTGTTTCTCACATTTAGTTATTATTGGATGAGTTTCTTCCCAACAGACTATGGGTTGCAACTTCTTCCACATATTTCTTTGGCCTGTGAACAGACATGGGTTTTGTTTAATCTGTGGTAGTGTTCTGAATTTTAAGATGGGCTTTTTTTTTTTAAAGAAAAAACAAAAAGCAAAAGAGATAAACAACAACAACAAACCCAAAACAATAACAATATAGATTTTAAAAACAAAATCAAAGAAATTTAACAATGGTTGTTATAATGTATATTGTTCTTTTTTTCAAAGAAAGAAAAGAAAATAGAAAAACAGAAAAAAGGGTACAACAATACCGAATTTTAAAAAAGTTAACATCATAAAATCTCTAGTTGATACATTATTGTCGTCTTAAAAAATAGTTGCCAAAGTCACAAAATCAAATTCTTAATAAATAGTGGCTACACACTCAAATGTTGATAGTACAAACTCTTGTGTTCAATGTTCCAACAGAAATTCAGTAATATGGTCATTTATCTTACATACTATACATACTGTTATACCCTTTAGAGCACTTTGCTTTCCTTTCACTTTCACAATATCTATTATAGTTTTTGGGTCCCATTATTCTGTCTGTTTTAAGATGGGCTGTTTTATATCAGTCTTTCTTTTGGGAACTCTGCTGCTCATTGGCACAATGAAAGGGCAAATTATATGAATTGCTATTTCCGTGTGATTTGCCTGATTCAATTTCATTTCTGTCAGTCATTTTACACATGAACCACTGTATACAGGGAATCTTCATAGGTATACTAGAGCTAGAAATTTTGATGTGTGGTCCCTAAACTAAAGGCTTTTGTATTTTCATGATAGACACAAGATATATACACAAGATTTGAAAAAATAATTATAATAGAGGATGTGGGTATAGTAAATGCCGGATTAATGACCCCAGAAAGAAATTATTTAGAACAGTAGGGTGAGAAAAGCAACCAGTAAAGATGGAACCTAATGACAGAGGTCAGAGAAGAGATGGTGTTTCATGAACATGTGAGAATGCAGTGTGACATGTGGAGTAAACAAAATACAAGTGTATGTGCATGCATGAGGCAGGAGAGATGAGACCACATACAGCGAATGCAAAGGAAATATAGCATGGGGAATATTAGGATTATGACATCAACTTGGAAGAGGTATATAATATCCAAAAGCAGGTGGCATATTTATGAACCCTGTATACTCATTTAATAATAATAATGGTAATAATACTAATAGCTCAAAGCAGTTTCTAGTTGAAAAATCACTTTCATACCCAATTTCTTATTTGATCTGTACAACAAACCTGTGAGAAGTATTAATCTTTCAGTCACATAAAATGAAAACTGAGGGTCAAGTAACTAAAGCTTATCCAGTGATACAAACTAGAAAACATCCAAATAGTGAGTGTGGATTTGAGTCAAAATCGCATGTTCATTTCACCACACCAGGTCACCTATCAGGAGGTGTAAAACATTAATCGTTATCCTGTGACTATAAACTGGTGCTATTTACTGAATAACATCAAGAAATGAACTCTTTTCTGGCTAGAAAATCCATTTAGATAGATGAAAGTGACATTTGAATGAAGAGATTTTTTGAATGTATGTTCTTAACATTATTTTCAATAAAATAAATTTTTTCATGATTCTGCTACTTTTATGAATAAACTGTTCACGTATAGATTTTTACCTAAATTTCTCAGAAATGTTAGGTTCCTTTCTTTGTCATTATCACATTAAAATTAAATAGCACATTAAAACTTAATTTATTTCATATTTCTTTCTTCTACTACACTATTTCTGTAATGTAGACAGACCAGATGTTAATATCTTATTTAACAGATGTGCGAAAGCAAACAGAATAATCTGTCTGTTATCTATTCATATTGATGATCAAGCCCAGAAATGTGACTCTCAGACAATGTTAACAGCCCTCAATTCCAGTCTACTTTCTTGGATACTCATTAATGGTGAGAACTTAGAAATAGAACTTAGTGTATCTCATAAAGGATGAGAATATCTATTGGGAATTTAGTATGTTTGGGTTCTTGCTGGAAATTTGCACTTCCTAACTGAGCCCAGGCATTTTACTCAGCGATTTTGGTGCTACAGAATGGATCAGTTGACATCCATCTATTTTTAGCTGATGCGAACATACACTGTAACACTTATCTTGGCTAATGACTGAGGGAAAGAGGAAACCGCTTTACGTTTTAAAGATGAACAGTAAAGCAGAGAAATGCTCATGACCCAGATGTTGAACAAGCACCAACCTAGTTTCTGAGCATGAGTCAAGACAGGGTTACCTTACTGGTCAGTGCTGCCCACGAGACAGATTTCCCATCATATATTACAGTGAGGTCTGAATTATGGCTTTCTTTCTCCTCCCTCTGGCCATATGTGAAAAGTTTCATTGAATTCTTCCAGTTTCTAGGAGGATTAAAGTAAAAATTGTACAGCCAAGGGACCTTTTAACAGCAATAGAGTAGAGTTAGTTAGCCTTGACCAAAGTTCATTTGGCTACTGGACCTGGTGACAGGCAGAGGCATGGAAGGAAGATGGCACTTTGCACGATTCTTTATCAAAAATCTGTCACCCCTAATATTTTAATACTTTGACCCTAATTTTTAAGGTCAAGGCTAGGTATGCAATTAGTTGTTAGATGTTACTGCTACATGTTGGTTCCTCTGATATTTATGTGAGGAATAATTGAAATTTAGCAACTTTTTTTTTTTGTACCGGGGATCGAACTCACAACCTCACACTTGCCAGTCAGGCACTGATGCCGCTGAGCTAAATCCCCAGCCCCTGGGTTTTAATAAAAATAAGAAAATCATATCATATTAATTTTCTATTACATTCTTTCCATGAAAGACAGGGATTTTACCACACTTGATTTTAGCTTAATAATAAACTCCTCTACCTAGAAACTGCTCCTTGATAGATCAAACAGCTCTTAAAATTTCACATTATATTATGTGTTTTGGGAAGTACCACTGTTCATTAGTGAAAAGATAATTTCTTACCACATTTCTTTGTGAAGTCCTTTTAAACATGGACATAACAAACACACAGGTACACACACATCTCTGACCAGCTTCTCCTTACATGTGTATTAACTGAACATACAACAGGCATAACAGTGTCTATTTGAAAGAGGCAGGATGACATGATTTTCTGCACTGTCTGTGCTGATTTTAATTCAAGACCAACTCAGTGACCCACAGCCAGTTGTTTCTGGAGCACCTAGGAAATGGCACCTCTGCCATGCCAGATACTGGCTCTATGTGGCCCACAAAGTGCTGTTAAAAGGGCTCTGGTAACCTCCTGTTGTACTTTGTGCAGTTACTGCATTAGAGTAAGATTGTTTCCAAATCGCTCTAGGGTTAAATTTGCAATTGTGAGTATATAATGTTTTAAATATAATATGCAACTACCAGGTATTCCAGCACAAAAATCACCAAGCTACAGTTTTAAACTAGGAAAAGAAATGTGTAAAATATACCATTAACAAATAAAATGTCTAAATTTGCATAATTGGAAAGTAATTTTTTGTGATTACATATCTTCCTAGAGAAAAAGATGTTAAGGTGTTTCAGTCAGATCCCTATTAATGTCACCTTTTGCTGGCTGATAGGCTGGCTCTGTGGGAAGAAGGATCTACTCATGAGGTTATGCAGGGACACAAAACCACCAGGCTCACAGAGAAGGGAAAAGGCTCAATTATATGCTGAGTGTGAGAACTAAAGGGCCTCCATGATGACATCTCTGAATTAAGGAGCAAACCAAGAACCCTGTTGTGATTTTTGTTATTAAGAGACAGTGATATCATCCATTTTGTGTGATCTATTAATGTTGTTAGAGGAATCAAATGGGATAATGTGTCTAAAAGACTCTTGGAAAGTGTGAAAAGCTATGTAAGGACACAGGGGGCCTGGTTTGCCCTATATTAAACCAAGCTAGTTGATTAACTGAGAAATTGACCACTAGGTAAGTAAGAGTATCTGTCACCACCCAACACTGAAAAAGAAAAATTTGATGGAAGTAGCGAATTTTGTTTACAAAATTGGATGAACTCAAGAACTTTGATTTTTAAAAATATAGTAATTAAATGTATTGCTTTAATGTATAAAACAGTCCCATTGGATACTAAAGGAACATCTTTGAAATCTGACTGATACTATGCATTGGCACCTTATGTCCATAATTTACTCTGTGGTCTCTAGCTAAATTCTGAAAATAATGGAAAAGAATTCATAATATTCAATACATGATATTTTTGTAAAGATGGAGTTATTTGATATAATATTTGGTGTTTAGCATGCATGTAGAAGTAGGCATGCAGAACATTCTAGTTCCTTTTTCTACCAATAATAATGTATGTCAATATCTTAGTCTGCTTTTTATGGCTATAACAATGTTGTAGTCAGGGGTGTGCAGAGAGCAATTAGAGTCAGGACATGGAGTTTATAATATTATTTTTATGATGGTCACCCAGGGTTAACACAAGAAAATTCAGGAAATCTACCCACAGTGCTCAAGACATACTTAGCCAAGAGCCTGAATCCCACAGCAGTGTCCCACATGAGCCCAGATGAAGACCCAGAGCTCATGATAGTGCCTCTCACGAGTCCAACTGGAGATCTAGAGCCCACAAGTAGGACTCACGCCAGTCTCTTTTACGGATCCATGCTGGGAAGGCCCAAAGGTCAGTGGTGGAAGCCAGAAAGTCTATGCCAGAGAGTAAAGGAGCTGTGCTGGTAGGTTGCAGATTCTACACTGGAGCCAAGAAGTCACATTCACAACAAAGACCAGGGCTGTCCTGAAAAGCACCACAGCCATCCTCAGCGACACGGAGGTCCCGAGCTCCTCCAATGATAAGCACAGTCGAGTTCATGCCAGGAAGCCAACATGACGAGTTCATCCTGGAGACTAAATGGCACACGTCTTCCTCTCCGGAGCCAGGAATCAATGCTTGATGTGAAGACCAGAGCTTCTCCAGAAGAACTTAATGGGTCAAACAGCAACACATAGGAGAACCCACAATGTTTCAACGCATTAATGCACCAATGCCTTAACACACTAACATGGTAACTTCTTTTCTATGTCTCCATTTATGCTGGCAACTATCCTTAGGTGAAACATCTACACCCAGTGCCATGCTGATGTAATCCAGCTGGCATTAAGATGACCACCAGTTTTCAATCCATAACAAACAAAATATCACTGCTTGTGATTATACGGAACAGAAATGTATTGCTCACTTTTCTAGAAACTGGGAAGTCCCAGATCAAGGCACTGACAATTCGTGTCTGCTTCAGACCTTTTTGCTACAGGCTCACAAGTGTGGAAATAGAAAACAAGCAGGCTGGGTTGTTTATTTTGTGTAGCTGAAAAGCAGGAGACAGCCCATTCCAGTATCCCCTTATTCATCCACCTGTGGAGTAAAACCCCATGGTCTAAAATACTTCCTTCAGGTCCTGCTTGTCAATGTTGTGGCCTTCAGAGAACAAGATTCTTGCCACACATGCACTTTGTGGGCACACTCAGATCATAGCAATCCATGTTGCTCCAACTGCAGTGCCTGAAACATCAGTTCAGCAATCACACAGAGAAATAGAAGTGCAGTTTCTTGGCATCTGTATCACACCTTCTGGGGGTGGGAACTGGGAGTTTGTTTTTCAGTAAACATTCTACCCAATGCTTAATCTCACCAAAAGTGACGACTATTGATTGAGGTGGAACCTGGAAATGGAAGCTTATTCTTGCTAATCAGAATCATTGAATATAAATATGGGAGCTTCATTTCAAACTGGACTAGGCAATTAAATATTTGGGAGTTTCTATTTTATATTAATTTCTTTGTTTTCATGTCATTTGCCTCATTATCTCAGTGTCCAAAAAGGGCTTTAAATATGCTCCCTGTAGATGAAGGTTTCCAAGGTTTTACTAAATCTGATTATAATTTAACGGGTTAGATGTGGTTGCAGTCAGAAAGGAAGTTAATTCACTATAAAGGCATATTGAATTTGATACATCAAATACTTCTTTTTAAAAAGTGGAGAATCAAAACTAGCTTTGGCCAAATAAAAGTTTGCTCTTTCCTTGCCAACAGAAACAAATATAAAAATTCAGGATAGGTGTGCATCAGCTCAATCCAGTATGCCCATCCAACAGCAAGAAAGTAGAGATACATTTCTAGTGTGTAAAAACTAAATGTTGAGTTAGTTTATTTTTACCACTTATCGATGTTTATTCGTAACTTTTAAAAGGTGAGAAAAGTATATAAAGACTATAAAATGTCAATTTGACATTAATTTAAATGGCTGAACCTTTTCCAAAGAATAAGCTATTATTGAAATCATGGGAGCATTAATGATATTTAATTGGTTATTGAAAAGTACAGAAACTGACAAAGCAAGAACACGGTTCATAATGCTCTCCTTGTGCTTGCTGTGGCTGGCCTGTGTGTTGCAGAGAGGTGCCTCATGGGAAAATAAGTGTATATTTATGGCAACAGGAATCGAACCATTCTCTGTAGTGGTCCAGAGTTAATGCATTACCTGAACAATGTGTGAGATTTTAAAATCTTCCCTTTTGCAGCATGCTGAAATATGAGGGCCCTTCAGCAGTTGTCAGGGAATATCTATTCTCTGTTCAAGAGGCTTTTTCCTGCCCTGCAGTTGGCGAATGAATTACCATCGGTGACAATACAAGTTTACAGCTCCTCACCTCTGCTTATCTGCAGTGTAAAGTTCGCAAACCCTTCTTTGCCTGCTTTCCCAGTATCACCATTCTTTCTTCATAGAGGAGGGTCTTAATCATGACACGTGCTGTGATGGATGACTTGTAGTTAATAATTCAGATATTTCTTCATTCACTGACCTAGAAAGATGGCCTCAGATTTATCAACATAAATTGTATCCTCTGGAATAACATTTCTAGGAACTGGTCCAACAGAAAGCCTCCATCCCAGCTGTTTTCTTGGTAATCTTGATCCTGATCTGGCAAGTGATTACCTTTTCTAAGAATGTTTGAATAATATAAACCAAAGTTCTAAAATCTTGGGCTTGAGTCAATGAATAGTTCTTGCCTTTTTCGTAAAACAACAGATTTAGCCCAGTGGGCCAAGAAATTCTGCTAGCATCAATTCAAATTTAGTCCTAGGCTAAAGAAAAAGGTGTTAGGCATTTTCACATTTCTCTCGGTTTTCCTGACTTATTCCTACAGATCATAGTTAGGGGGACCAAATCCCTGTTTATGCCTGCTACTCTCTAGGTACTTTTTTTAAATTTATTTAAAAAGAAAAAAAAAACAGGGAAAGGGTAGAAATAAGACAGAGTTTAAAAAAAGATAAACAGTAAGAAATCGCTAGTTGATAAACTACATATTGTCCTCTTAGAAATTGTTGCTCAAGTTACAAAACTAAAGCCTACAAAGTAGACATTCAAACAGTGAGACTGTAAACAGCTACGCATGCATGAGTCTCTACATGTATTTCTATCCTTTCTGTATTAGAGGGAAAAACAAAACATAGCAAGACAAAACAAAACAAATTCCTATAAAAACATGAAACCAAGAAGTCATATAAAACCACAGTACAAGGTGATCTACAGTGGTTACTGTGTTGTCTCTAGTTATCTTCAGTAGAATTGTCTATATCATCAGGCATAATTGAATATAGCAGTATAATTGAATATAGCAGTACATAACAATATTAGTAAAAATGAAACATTGTAGACAATGTAAAACTTCAAAGGCAGGTAATAATCAAACCAGAGTGGATACTCTAGTGAATCTTGTCATCTTAAGTGCAGCTGCCTGTACTCTCAGACTTGATACTATCAATCATAACAGCTTTGAATAAAATCTGTCAATACAAAACAGTAATCTAACAAACCAGATTCAATTACGATCAGTCATGGTAAAACAGTGTAAGTTATACAGAGCTTCAGATTAAATTAATAGGAAATTAAGGATGATTTCCATACTCTATCCTGCTATTTTTGGGACAACTGTCTGTGCCCTCAAATCTAGTACAAGTAGACAAACTAGAACAGAATATAATGCATCTAAGCAGAGTGGTGTGAGTAATGTGGGTTTTAAATCCTGGTGCACTATTAACAATATCCTCTGCCTTCTTTTTTTAGGCTATTCCTCCCCTTTCACTCCCACAGGGTGCTGAGCATTTTGGGTCCCACCAACTCCCTCAGTTTTTAGATTGGCGGGGGAAACCTGCTTTTTACCTAAGTGGTTGCAAACCTTTTCACTCCTAGACTTGATCTCAAGTTGTATTCCTTTACCTACAAAAGCCTCAGGTTTTCCTTCGTTATTCTCTGGGTACTTTTAAATGGTTCCACCTCTCTGAAATGACACATTCTCTCGAGGGTCCCACTTGGGGTGGTAAATGGAACAGCCCTTTTAAGTCATTTCTGCAAAAGTCACTCTTAAATCACTTCCAGGTAAGTCTTCCTTCAGAAGTCTCTCCTTTTGGAAAGTCTTACCCGATATTTGGAGTGGAATACATTCTCCTGCTGTAGTTTCCCAACACACTGTGCATTTATTTTTACTTTAACCACCTGAGTGGTTACCATATGCTTTCTATAGTTTTTCCTGGTCATATGTCACTTACATAAAGACAGAAAGTGCATGGTTCAAGGTGTCACCTCAGTACCTAGTAAGCAGGTACCAGTAACAGATGTTAAGTGAGTATCTGTTGAATAAATGCATATATTCATTAGAAGCCATCTATCATTGCAAGCTTGTTCATAACAAGGGAGCCAATGGAAAAAAAAAGGTAATGCCATCTGAAAGTGTTGTGATGAGGGGACCACACAGTCCTCAGCCCTCTTAAAGGCTTCTTGAAAGACTGGCTCATGAGGGATCAACAGCAGAGGATAAGTCCTCTGAGAAGAGATCCCTCTACAAAGGGATCTAATGCCTGTAAAAGGACTTCTTTTTTAGTGAAGTACAGTGTTCATGGCACAGAGACTTGTTTATGGTTCCAGAGAGATTGCCTACTTTTGAACTATGCTCAGAAACTCATTGAGAGGTTTTGATTCAGTGTGGAGTAGTCTGAGGTTTCTTCTACCTAAGTAAAGGTCCTTATGCTGGCTTTTTACCTCAAGCAGTACCAAGAGAAGAAAAGTGGTAAGAAGGTAGAGATACTAAAATGGGGATTGGAGAGAAGTGAAAGAGATGATTTTCTTTCCTTCCCTGTAGCCTCTTACCTCTTGTCTTATTCCACAGAGCTGACCCGAGCAGGAGCTGTACACCAATGGGAAAACGAGCACTTTCTCTGTGTCACTTACGTGCCTTATTATTGAGAACCGCCTCTGAGGTCACAAAACTTCCCTGAAACCATAAAGTGACTCATTTACCAAGTGCTTCATGCTTTTATCCTGGCTGCAAAGGTCTGGCAGGGAAACCTTGACCTTTTCCTCAGTAACTGGAACCAAACAATCTTATCACAAAGTAAACGAATTGGAAAATAAGAAATGCCAAGCTTGCCACATAGAACTGATACAATTCCAATCAAACGCTGGTAAAACTGACATTTAGCAAGCATGTGCATTCAATTGCTTTTTCTGTAATTTAAAAAAAATTGTGTTAAAACAATTTATAAATGAGAAATACCTGTTTATCAATTCACTGAATGCTTGAGAAAGCTTGAATAGGAATGTGAAAGTCTAATTTTTTTTTACCTCCACTTTTTTGGACTCAGTTTCATTTATATTATTTCTAATCTCTAGAGTGCTGGCCATCCTAGGAACACTTGCCCCTTTAATTTTCTTAGTCCCAAAACACTGACTATTGTGTTCTTATATCAATCAAACATTAATAAATTGCTTCTATACAATACCAGAAACCCTTATGAAAAACGAAAGGTTCAGTTAGAAATCTGTACTTTAGGAAATAAGATACATATTAATGTTAGAAAATTACAACAGTTGGCCAGGGATTATGCAACTATTACTGGTTACTGAGATTTAAATGAGCAATGTTAATCAATCTTACAGATCTAAAATCCAAATAGTGAGATACTTTATCTCTAGGCAAAGAACGACGAAGGAACATTTTCCGACCAGATAGAAGATTCTAAGACTTCATTGCCACTGGCTTCTTCCGAATCGATCCGGTTGTTCTAAATGAATGATGCTGTCAGAGTTCTGAAGAATGGCCGAGAGTTCTGCAGTCAGGTCTGGATATAATGAAAATGGCCTAGTAGCTTCCTAGGCTTCATCAAGGCAGAGGGATTAAATTTGAGCTCAAGTTTTGAAATGATAAAAAGCTGTTTGACTGCATTTTCAATATGTTTATCAGAAGGAAGCTGAAAGTACAAGATAACTTCTGCAAGAAATTGGGAAGTTGAAATGGGTATCAGAAATGTCAGAAAGGAATCTGCTGCCACTGAACATTACTTATGTTCCTACCGCCAAGAACCAGCACTGCATTTTTCTTCCAGAATTATTTTTAACTGGCTTGGAAGTCATCCAGGTTTGACTCTCCAAAAGCAATTTTGTAAATGTGAGAGGGGCTAACTGGGTTCTGGTTCAGAAGACAGGTGCTCCTGGATGCCTTTTGTTCAGCTGTGAAAATCCACAGGATGGCCTTCACTGAGCATTCCGCAGCTTAAGTGTGCAATGCAGTTTCTCTGAGGGTGATGCTAGCCAGCACAACAGATCAAAGTAAAGCCAAACTAATACGTACAAACCCGCTTTCCTTTTTCCCTTGCTTAGAAAATATTCACACAATAAAGTGAAAGATTTATGACCAGAAACATTAGAGATAATTTCATATCCCCAACAGAAATGTTTCCATTTAACCTATCCAACCATTGGCAAGTTCATTTCAAATTTGCCATGATATAAATTGGCTCCTAACACCTCAGTGTGGTTCAGATTTTAAGCAAGGAAAAGAAAGGTGCCATATGTTAAACAATGAAAATAACAAAAGTGGATGGAATTTGAAATGGGAACTATTTCAGATGGCCCATTGCTTCTTAGTAAAATATAAACAAATATGTCGTTTATGCCTTTTGGATCTGAAACACTGGAGTTGTCTTACCAGGTTTAAACATGCTCTGGCCCTCAAAGCATTCCTACTTAACAGTAATATGCGTGGATTTCATGTGAAATTTGCACATTTAACTAAATGTAGTGAAATATAGAACTATCGAACTGGATTATGTATTAATGTTTTCAGTTTGCCACATACCACAGCCTCTATAAAGTTTGCCTATGAAAATTGATTTCAAAATAAATGTTTAACTCAAAGTTCTCTGAGGAGTCTTTTGCAGTTAAGGAATCTCATTCTTCAGTTGCTCTTAAGGTTGTCCTATCAGTTAGGTAAGATCATTTGCTGAGGTGAAAGTCCCTAAAATTAGCAAGTATTGACAGACTGTGTCTCATGCATCATGTGATTACGCTCTTCATAAGCAATGAGCAGTTAACTCATAAAGTAGATACATCAAAAAGTACCCTAGAATTAGTAGGCTACTTTGTTATGTAAGTCATGGAAATGTATTTTTAGAATTGACAACAATGAAAGAGACAGTAATCATAGTTCTCCAGAAGTAGTTTCATGTCCTCAAGAAAGATGTCGAATAGAAACCGACACAGGGTTCAGCACCGGCAAGTTGACTGGGGTCCACAGCAGAGTGCGGGGATCATGGTCTCAGCACCCCACCACTCACTTTCCTCATGACTCAGTTTATTTCTCTTTGCTATAAATGATTCCCCTGCACTGTCTTTACTACCAAAAGACTCCTTTATCTCCAGTTAGAATTTGTGAGACTCTCCTGTGCTTAGTTTATTTCTACTTTTCCTTTCTGTGAAAGTCACCAGGTGATTGACAGCTGGAGAAGCAGAGTCTCTGGATCAGGAGACAGTCTCAGGACGGTCATCTGCGGCCATGTTGTTGGCAGCATTAGCCCATGTGTGTGGATGGAAGTACTTAGAAGGAAATTGTAACATGAGATTTGAAAGCGTAATGGCTAATCTCGGGCTTGGCTTACCTTTTTTGTTGTTGTTCTCTGATTTAAACGAACCATTGTATGTGGGAAGTTGCAGATAATTCAGCTGTATAGCACAGGGGACTACCAAGTAGCTCAACATTATGGAGGTCAAGAAACACTGTCACAATATCAAAGCATTTCTATGGTTCTGGTTATAAAGGAGCCTGTTACTCTCCTGTGTATTGAGCACGTATTATGCAGCAGATACTTCTCAAGGTTCTTTCATTTGTTATCACACTTAATCATAGCTACAAAACACTGAAACATTTTGATAGGTTTAATATCATTGATAACTATCCATGTGATTCAGTTTAACCCATTAAAGTGAATGTCATTATATTCCTTTTTTAAAATAAAATTGACTCCCAAAAAGATCACTTCTGGGCATGACGGCACCTTATGTGTCACTGTGTGGGTGTATCTAGTTGGTCACCCTAGGTCACCAATGGAGGGAAACTCGAAACGTTTCCAAATGAACTGTAAATTATAAATAAGTATGCTAGATGATCTTGACACAATTTTACCTTTTCGTATTTGTCCCTCCTCTCCCAAAAGAATACTGACCAGGTTGCTGTTTTCTCTTAGTTACCATCTGGATGTTTAGATCGCCATTGTACAGAAATCAGTCCACACTTCTGTGTGACCACTGCCATCAGGAGAAACACTTATGCAGTTTAATGAACATAAATTCAGTTTCTTCATAGGCGTATTTTAGTCTTGCTTCTCTCTTCCTCCTGTCTCACTATTAGCAGTTTTGTTTGCCTTTTCTCAGCAGTCTGCCCTGAGGAACAGATGTTCTTAGAATCCTTTGTCCTTGTGAAGATTTAGCTCATATATTAGTTTGTTATTCTGCAGCATCTACCTTATTTACAATTAAATGAAACGAGCAATCCTAACAGTAATGAAAAGCATAGCAAAACACTGAGAAAGTTGAGACTGTCCCAATCTATTTTTTGTAGGTCATATTTCTTTTCTGCTTAGTAAATACTTGACTGTTATCTTTTATTTATTAAGGGCATGGAGTAAATCGAAAATATGTTTGATGGGAACATGCATTCAGAGACAAGAGAAATGTGGAAAAATGTTTATGTCATTGTTTTTAACATCAGGAAATAATTGTAAAAGCGAAAATGACTAAATATTACTTTTTATACTATGTATGTAACCATAAGAAACTATCCAATTAAAAAAGGAAAATATACTAATGTTTTTATCATAGTGAATTTTTCTGAAAATTTAGGTAAAAGAATAGATAACCATACCACATAAGTACAGCAGTATATTTCTTTTTTTTTCAATTTTTAAAAAAAAATTATTTAAAGAGAGGGGAAAAATAAAGCAAAACAGAAGAAAAAGGGTAGAAACAATACAGAATTTTGAAAAAAAATGAATAGTACATCTGGTTTTCTTCACAATAGTTGTTCCTTCAATCAGGCAGAGCAATGTCGAAAGAAATACCAAAATTGCAAGAACAGAATATTGAATAGAGCAATACCATTGATCAAAACAGAGCAAAACAGAGATAAAAATATTTGCCCTCAAAGAGATGGCAGAAGAAAATCCCCCTTATTTGCTATATTGCATATAGTCAAACTCGCAAGACATGCTCAGATCTCCGGCTATCACTTGCTAGCAGGGTGGGGGGGTAGGCTCACAGCAGCCCACCAGAGGGGTGAATTGGCTGCCCGCTGCCCGTTTTCCTGGCGCCCCAAGGTCAAACATGGTGCATCTCAGATCTCAGGATCTTGCCCTGGGGCGGCAGCGGCTTGACAGGCCACAGCCACTTACCAGAGTGGCATGCTGGCGGCTGCCTGTTTTCCCCAGCAATATATTTTGTATGCACTATTCATATGTGTAAAAACAGCAATTTTTTGTTAGCTAAGAGAAAGTTAAAATATCAAGAAAATATGATGAAACTATAGTTTTAATTCTTCAATCTAAACTATAAGTGGTAAGAAATTAAAAATTGAGAGAGGCTATGCATATAAATATATTTACAGAAATAAAATTTCTGAAAAAAAATCACAGAAAAAAATTGTCCGTTTTTCTTTGAGTTATAATGAAATGAGCTATATGGCTTCATGAAGCTCATAAGAGAATCAGACTATTTGTCTTATTCTTTCAGATATACCTTGTCTTCAATGTACTTCTTATGCTGCAGAATACAACTGACTTGTTAATACTATAGTATTCTTCAAGATAAAAATCTTTAATGATACCTTCACCCCAAAGTGTGGTTAATGAATATGGTCTGTAGAGGCTCACACATGGTATTTAGAGCAGGCATTCCATGTGCAAATATGTTTCAGAGACACTGGTTTGAATAGCTCTACTTACTTCTTAGACTTAGTACTAGTGATGAACGTGATTAATTTCCAAGAAAAGTAACATTCCAGAGCTCATTTGGTCTTGTCAAGTAAGGAAAAACTTCCTTAAAAAATTTTTTTTAAGTCTTACGTCCTGTGAAACAAGCATTTTTGAAACCAAATTAAAGAATTTGTAGCCAGTGGTGTGTAATTAAAGATATAGATATTATTCATACATATATTCTGTATTGAATATTTAGTAACTATATTAAAAAAAGACTGCATATAGTGAGATACTGTAGGGTACACACTATGGATGATTCTGTGGTTAATGTAGTAATTCTGATCAGAATGTAGCATAACCATCCTGCCAAGCAGAACTATGTAAGTAGCAGAAGAGAAAAAAGAGTAGAAGGAGATATGTCTCCCACCTTTATGGAGTTTATAGTTTTTGGAGGTTCCCAAGCATGGGAGAGATGTAAATGTTGTTGTATGATACAAACATTACATGGATAGATGGATTAGATGAATCCTGAAGATTTCCATTCTCCTGAGTTACAGTGATGTAGGTGTGTGGACTTGAGAGAGAATAGTATACAGCTGGAGGTTATGAGAAGCTGAGAGATAACGAGGTGAGCAAAAAGCATGAAACTTGGAAAAGCAAACTGCAAACTCAGTTCAGGCAATTATTTAAGTTTCCTGAGTCACAGGATCCTACTCTAAAATGATCCTAAAAATCACTGTCCTTTTAAAAGACTTTGTGCGATGAAAAAGTGTGATGATAATAATATATTCATTTATGCTCATATATTCTGGAAGTAACTCTAGAAGACTAATAATGATGGTGATAACAGCAACAACTACAGATGCCTTAGAAGAGGTTGTAGGTGTGAAAAAAACTAGTAGGTGAGAGAAAGAATGAGAAACTTTTCCCTGAATACTTTTACACTTATTTTAAAAGTAGATTTTTGAAATACTACCATCAAAAAAAAAAAAAAAAGTGATAGACAAGGTGTGATGAATAACTTTGGATCATTTTACAAATAGGAATTTTTTAATGCTAATTATTTTTAACATCAAAAAGTTTAGTATTAAACCTTTTATTTTAGTCTCTGTTCTTCAGATATCTTTTGGTCTAGATATCAAAATAAAAAGTTATCCTCATATTTTTTGGTTAAGAAACTAAACAACAAAGAAGTATGATCAATCTTTATCTTAATTCCAAGATCTATCCTACAAAGACATGCAGTAGAGGAAAAAAATTGATATTTTATTAGCGCTTATTTAATTTAATGGTCTCCAGGTTAGAAAGAGGCCAAGGACTTTTCAATTTGGTGCTATTACTACAAGAACAAGAAGATGATAAAAACAGTGAGCTTAGCAGCATAAAAGAAATGTTTTAAAGGTAAGACACCTAGGGAGGACCTGTGATCTTTTGACTTACTCTTTATTTCACTTGAAGTTTCTTTTTGTCCTTATTTTGGCCCCACCATTTATAGAATATCTTGTCCAGAAAAATTACCATTGGTCTGGCAAAGGATACAGTCAAGTCGATACTGATTTCATATAAATTAAATAGAAGAGTTGTGCTTCATCACTTTGACAACTAAATTACATGAAACTCAGCTGGAAATTGGGGCTGGTTGCTTTTCCAAATGGAGCTGGTTGTGGGCAATCTCATTTTACACTATTAATGATTTAGATAGCTTCTGATTGGCACATCTCTTTGGGTCAGTTACTGACTTCAGGAACTAAAAAGTTTGAACATAAAGTTTCATAAAATCTTAGAAACAAGTCCTTGATGTAGAACACATATACATTCATAACAAGCAAGGGAAATAATTCTGTAAAAAACTGTTGCTATTGCTGTGTAAACTTTACTCTTGCAAATACACCTACTGTGTGCACACCTTGCATGCTGAAGAGCAGCAATGTGGATTGAAAGAGCACAGTATGTGGAGTTCAGAGGATATTATTGTTTGTCTGCATTATAATTCCTGGATCACATGAATATGCCTTGTATTTGTAATTAATATCATATACCCGACAACGGGAGATGATCAGTCTAATTGCATGAGACCTTGAAAGACGAGACCTCTGTTGTAAACAGGATAGGTGGGGTTTACCCGAGAAGGGAGGCATGGGAAAGTACTCACGGAAAGCAAGAAAAGCACTTGAGTATCTCCGGGCAAAACTGAGCCCCTGTTGACTGCCAGTAAGAGAACTGGATCTCAGGCCTACAAACAGCAAGAAACTGAACTGCGCCCCAAATCCGTGTAGCTGCTCACCCTCAGAGACTGTTAGGGAACACAGTCCTCTGATACCTTGATTTTGGCCTAGGTATACTGTGCTAAAACTGCTGACCTTCAGGATTGTGAAATTATATTTGCATTCAAGATATTTGTCATAAATTTTATAGCAATAATAAGAAACTAATATGGCACCCAGGGTATGCTAAACACAGTTGCTCTTATATGAGACACATTCTCTACATTTCATGTGCTTCACTCTTTATACTCCCTGTGCCACTTTGCTTAGCATACACTTGAGGTGGTGCTGAAGATTTCACCTACTTCTGTGATGAATCCCAGAACATGCAAAGTTCATGACTGGAATTAATTTGGGGATGCATAGTGCTTTTGTTCCGGTTTGATCATTGTCATCCCATGCTCAAGGTCTTAAATGTACTGAAGATTACCTCTTGCTCAAATTTTTTGTTGTTTGCATGGTACACACAGGCTATACTACTACTGTTTGTGAAACAGCATTTGTTCCTTCCCCTAGAGAGGCTTATGTGTAAGTTGGAAAGATAAGTAACAATATAGATTGTCACTTGGTAGCATGGGTGGTAAATACTCTCTAGATGTACATAGAGAGAATTTCTGGTGCTAAAGCTATCAGCCAAGTGTCATGGAAAAGGTGTTATTCTAGGTTGACATAAAGCATGTTAATGTTTTGAAAAGATGAAATTGCAAATGAATAGGAAAAGCATGGGTTTAGAAAGAGAAAACCCTAGTTGGGCACAATTTTAACTGAATTCACTGGTTACTTTGTAAGGACTAAATGATATCCTAATAGATAATATCCTTTTCTAATGGTTTTCAAAACTTTTAACTCAAGATGTTTTTGTACTCTTAAAACATTTTGTGCATGATTTTTACTAAGTTGTACATTTGTTACACTGTTTGCCAGGACATTTATATATTTATTTAATCATTTATTTAAAAATAATAATAACCAATTCACCAATGTTAAAATAGCAGTACTTTTAAAAGAAGTAACTTATTTTCCAAAACTAAAGAAGAATGACTTTGCTATACATTACTGAAAATCTCTTCAGTTACCTGGCTTAATGTAAAATAGTGAGTGGCTTGTGTTTATGTATGCAGACCATCTTTTATAAATATCTTATGTGATTTTGTCTCTAGACAACTCCATTGTGAGATGATGGGAATCGTTCAGCCCTTTGATCCCTTGAAAGGGTATCAGAGACCGCTAGCTGTTTTAGGGCAACACTTTGGGAACTGCTGTCCTATATTGTCAGTAAGTGCTGAGCACCTATGAAATGCTAAACCCCTTTTGAAGGTGAACATACAGGATGAGGAAGACATGCAATGACCCTCCCTTCAAGGTGCTTACTTCTTAGTAGAAAAGACTGGCCTTGATATACACAAAGAACATGGCTTCAGACACTGACAGGTGTTAGGGAGAAAGAAGCTGAATGCACTATGGTAGCGAGAGAGCCTGAGTGGTAGTTCAAAGACAGAGTGATCAAGGAAGTGTGCTCAAGGCAGTGATTCTTGTGCATGCTAGGCAAGTGCTCTACCATTGAACTATCTCCCCAGCCCTCAAAAGCAGTGACTCTGAGAGCCGCAGAGAGTTCAGGCATCAGAAAATCTAGGGAGAGCATTATAGTTTGAGAAAAACTGGTGCCCAGGTTCAAAGGTAAATAAGAACAAGTGGAAAAGGAAGGCCAATCAGGAGACAGAATATGAAGAGGAAGAAATACAGAGATGGTTAGGACTCATTTCATTTGAGGCCTTGTAAGATATAGTTGGAGTTTTGCATTCTAAACATAATTTGAGAATTTTGAGAAAATAATGACATATCACATTCACAGTCTCCAAACAATACCATAGCTGCTAAATGAAGAATGGGTCATAAAATAGCAAGAAAGGAAGAGGGAGAGACCATGCAGTAGAGTGGCATTAGGCCAGTTAAGACAGCAGAGGAAATATGGACAGTCATTAGATTCAGAATGGAGGTAAAACTGACAAAACTAATACATTAATTTTCCCCTTAGACTGATTAAAATCCATTTCTTTACCTGACCACTTCTCTAACTTGTCAAATTCACTTTGAAATATGTTGCAGTCTTTCAAGGTCTTAGCAGGCTTTCCAGCTGTGTCCCACACAACCTTAATGAACATCATGTCTCAGCCATCGTGACAGCGTATTAAGCATAACTTACCGCATTGGCCTGCAATGGTGAAACTTTTGAGCACAACTTTTTCTGTAAACTCAGAAGTAAGGTGAATAAAGGTTACTTATACACAGGCTAGGAATGTGACAACCAGACTTAGCAAACCATTCCATGCAGAGTGCATTTACTGTTTCCACTTCCCACTCTGCCCCTTTGAAGATGTCTACTTGTTGGCATCTCCAGAGATCTTAGAGTGTTTGTGTTCTCACACTGCTGATTTGTAGGATGTGCAAAACTATGTGGTTTGTTAAGGTGCTTTGAATAAACAGTAAACTCATAAGACAAAAGCAACATTTTGGAAGCAAGTTGCAGTGAAGGATACTGGCTTTTGGTTAAAGTTTTTACACAGTAAGATTTCCCTTTCAATAGACCCAGGAATCAGCTACTAAAATGATGCAGGAAAATGATGTTGGTCTCCAAAATGCCAACTCTTTGACTACTGCTAATGTATAAAACTTCAAAATTATATTCTTAAAAAAGAAGCAAATAAAGGTCTTATTGCTTGTTAGAATCAAAGCACTTCAAGAAAGGCCTGCTGACCTTTTACCCAAAATTCATGCTTTCGCTTTAATTAATAAGCATGCTCATTTCTCTACTGAGAGATTTTATGTGATAAACCCAGAGTAAAAAAATGTTGTAGCTATGAGGAACCAAGAAGCAAAAAGATTTTGGAACCAGAGAAAAAGTTTATTATGCCTGCTTCACCCTAATGCGTGGGCATTCATGGTCCTCTAGGTGCCCAATGATTGCTTTCTCTTCCTAATTAGGATTTTCTGAGAGGACAGTTTAAAGAGTTCTGAGACTCAGGTCTGCATTTTCACTCCCCTTCAGAATACTGCTTACTTCAGAGACTTTTTTTTTTTTCTGCATCTGTAACAGAGATTTCTAACACTCCTGGCCACCTGGCTGGAATGAAGAATTAGGTACATTTTAGTTTCCATTATTTCCTTACATGTATAGAATATTTCGTGGTCTTCAGTGTTGTACCTGATATACTGAAAACTATTCCAGAACCACAGCGATCAGTCTTCTCCTTTACCCTGTTGTGAGTATTAGTCATTCTCAGGAATGTGTGCATGACTGTCAAAGGTCTAAAAAGTCATATCTGACCATTTATCTTCAATTTTTCTCAGTATGTCATTTTGACTGATATTACTGTATGCTAGATAAAGCCATGTTTGTAACTGCCAACCTTTACTACATATTACTACAAATTCTAATATTCTTTTTTGCACATTGTTTCTCTGGATCATTTTCTATTAATTCTGTAGATAAAATTACTAGACGATAAGATTTGTAAATTAGGTTTGTTTTGTGCAAACCCCCTCACAAAACAAAGAAGACTCATGCTGATCTTTTTGTTTGCCTGACTTCTCAGCAGAGAGATGAGATGAATTGGGTACAGATATGAGACAGGTCTTAGTCCTTAGCAGGAGGTCTCTGGCTAAAGATTACCTATAAGGAGGGAACCCAAGAGCTGTGAAACTGGGGTACCTGAGACATACCACATAAACTCTACCACCAGATGGTGCATAAAATGCTTTATCTGAATTCATTGACAGCTTTTCTCCTTGATGCTATTCAGCAAAGTTTGAGCCTAAGATCTTTAATTCAGGTGAGTCTAATTTAGCAATTTGTTCCCCACAGGTGTGAATAGACCGTGCAATCATATTTTGAAAGAATCTCAAAGGAGAGCATTGGTGACAAAAGTTAATTTTTTTCCTTGCCCTTACAGAATTGTAACTTATTTTTTTTTCTTTGCCCTTACAGAGTTGAAATGTTATTGACAGAATATAGTGGTAAATAGTTGTAGTTGCTTTACTGCATTGGTGAAATCAAAGCCACCCTTTTAAGCAGTGAAAATGCCTGATTTAATTTCACTAGTTATAAATCAAAATTAAGCCTAAGAAACCAGACTTGTAAATAGCTGTGGAAAATCTAGCCATTTTTATTCCAAAGGGATTCTCAGATCAATTTGCATGGTGTCGATGTAGCTAGATTAGAGAATTATCTTTCAGCTCTGTTAGGGGCGGTCACCAAGGTTTAAAGTTCCCAATAAAGAGAATATACAGCAATTAATGTTTTAAAAATAAGAAAAGATCACAATGCTAAAAGCAGGGCTAAAAGTGTTTACTTTTGTCATGACTGGTTTTGTTCAATAGAGTATTTCTAGGAGGAAATATGACAGTTGAAGATAAAGAAATATCTGATTTTATTTCAAAGTCAGTAAGACAAAGAATGTAATCCCTTCCTTCCCCTAATCAAATCACTTGATTTGTTCTTTGATAGATTTGGTTTAGTGTTCTTTCTTCTGCTTGAATTTAACAAAATGAAATAATACTTCTTAGATTCTGACTTTGTAAAGAACAGAAACAAATCAGCCATCTTGAGGGTCCTGTTTTACATAGACGATCATCAGATTTAGAAATAATTACTTCAGTAAACCAAAAGGTAATAGAATGTCACAAAGATGAACAGATTTCAAGGATTTTTGTTGTTCATATCAAGTGCTCTTGTGCACATCTTAGAAGTTGACCTGAGTTGTGGTTTAGTCTCAGTTAATGTGTTTATCTGTGTAATAAGAAGGACAGGAAGCTCAGAGAAGTAAGAAAACTGGTTTAAGTCATTGTAGTACATAAATATAACAGACAGTGTTGTTACAACCTGCTATTTCTCTTCAAATTCCTGGACTCTTTTATCTCTACTGTAAAAAAATTAGCAAGTTTCATTGTGTCCAAATAGTGGTTCATGTTTGTGCTTGGTACCTATTGTTCAAAAGTACTAGTAATCTTTACTGTTAAATCATATATACTTCAAACCTCAAAATGAAATGCTTTGAAATACACTTTTGGGTTAGAGACATATCCGGAATTATGAAGCTATACCAACAGTCTGAAGACGCATTAATGTAGAGGTAAGATCCATCGTGCCATAATTTCATTCATAATTTAGTGATAATAAAGTACTTCATTTAGCAGTGCCAACAGGACGATTTTTGGTTTGGAGGTTGCTCATTCATTTTGTTATTTGCCGTTTATGTAGCCCTCTGCCCACAGGTTAGGCAGGAAGAAGTGACAGTCCCTAAGGCAGTGGGCTGCAGGACCATGGTTCCATCCTGAGGGACACTCGGGAAGCGTAGGAAGCAGGTAGAACGAGCTGTGGAGGGGTCAGTCTCTGCCAAGTGGAGCTGTTCTTGCGCACACCAGCCCCGAAAACCTGGGCCTCGAGCTGAGTCCTGGAGAGCGGTTTGGCCGCAGACATTCAGTGCATTCCATTTTGACATCTGTGAGCATTCTCTTTCTCCTATTGCCTCCTCAGCGTCTTTTCACAGAGCCCATCCGTTTCCTTTATCATGTTTATGCAGTGGCTCTTTTGTTTTGCGCTCCCCCTCCATTGAGGAGTGAACCTAGGGCCTCACATATGTTAGGCAAGCTCCTTACCCATGAGCTATTTTCCAGCCTTTTGAGGAGTGGGGAGTGGGGAACAATCAAACAAAAACACAATTTGAGACAGTCTCAGCAAATTTTCCAGACTGGGCTCGAACTTTGGATCCTTCTACTTCTACCGTCAGAGTAGCAGGGATTAATAGGGGTGCACCACTCCACCTGAGGTATTTCTTACCACTCTACAAGGGTAAAATCCTTGCCAGTCAGGGCCAGTCTGCAGCAGAGGCCACAGGGCACATCCTGGGGCCTGCAGCCAGCACTGCCTGTACCCAGTAGGTGTTTTCCTGCTGCACCCATCAATCATGTGGTCCAGATACTGATGTTGGGACACTTCCCATTTGCAAAATCCATGCATAGCTTTGTTTGTTTGTTTTTGGTCTTTCCCACATTGATCTTTTTAAATTAAATATGAAACTTACAATAGACTGCCGCAGACTGGAACGCTGAGCCAGTGTTCACAAAATGAAGATTGTGACTGGCAGACCAAGAAGTAGTGACCAGCCTGGTACTTTCCTGCTGTGTTAGTGTGAAGAAGCTGGTGAGGGCAGAATTTTGGGTAGATGAGTAATTGACTGCAGCTCTGACAGCATGACTCATACTACCCAAAGAGAAAGAGAAAATGAAAACCAAAACAAAGCAAAACCAAAAACCCATCTCCAATTCTAAATCTCAGGTCATTCTTGCTGGCAATTTTAATTAGATTGAAAAATAGCTTTCTGTTGACAGGTTACAAAATAAACAGGGACAACATACTAGATGAGTGATTTTGATTCTTTGTGTTTTACCTTATTTGAATGTGACTTCTCATGTACTGATTAGAATATTAAACAAGTCTGGGAATTAGGAAGAAATAGGCGTTATGAAGAAATAGATCTCCACAGAGTAGCTTCTTAGCTTTGACCTTGAAAAGATAAATTTAGAACAAGCTAAAAGCAGCAGGTGATATTACGTTCTACACATAGCATATTGTGTATCACAAAGTAACAATAAAAAGAAACAATCCAAAGCTGGAGAAAGGAATTATATTCAACACAGGCTGACAGAACAATTCAATCCTTTGCAATAATATTTTTATTCCATGTACGAAATAGAGCCTGGGATTCTTATGCAAGGTGATACAGATAAGATGTTGCAAGACACTTCTTTTCCCTGTAGATTTTCTTAAGTAGCCTTATGTGGAAAATTAAAGGAAAAAATAGAGGTTATATGGATTCTCTTCTTTTTGTGGTTTCAAGTCAATTCATTTGGTAATTTTTTCCTTTGTTTTCCTCACAGGTTAGACTCCCAAAACCAGTTCAAAGTACTGCAGTATATGAATTAAAGGTTTTTTAGATTGAGTGTAGGTAACTTCCATGCAGATGGCTTCAGTTATACAGATAAACTCTGATCTGTGTTGTATGTTAGCTTGCCTGTTGCTGGGTTAAAATACCCAATGCTTACAATTTAAATGAGAGTTTAATGTTTTGGCCTGTGGTCAGCTGGCACCATGGCAGAAACACAGTGGAAGGTATGGAAGGGAAATAGCGGGCACATCCTGGCAGGAGGGCAGCAGAGCAGGGTGATGCACCATGGATGGACAAACCAGGAGCAGGAACGGGGGCTCGTGTTTCTTGGACCCACTGAGTGTATTTTATTCATCCCCCAGGCAGCTGTCACGCAAGTCGACAATCAAGCTTAACCTTCATGCTGTGTAAATAGTATTCATCTTTTTCATAGGGTTTGGGAGCCATTGGGCCCCAGCTATGGTTCAGGTGAGGAGGCAGAGGAAGGGTTTCCTGCGAAGGGCCCCTGATTTACCCTGGGGTTCCTTATGGCCATTAGAAAACTCACTGTAACTGCAGAAGGCTTGTGACACAGAGCAAGGGCCAGCACCCTGGAGGGAACCGGGAGTGGTGCAGGGCTCCTCCTTTGTGCAGCCCATGGGTTCTCCACAATGCAGTGTTATTCTGCAATGCCCCTGGGGGCAACTCTAATCATAAAAGGAAAAATACCACCAAGGTTTACAATAGCATTTCAGAATAAAATTGCTCATGTGTATTGTATCGCATAAAGCAAGCTGTTTGAGGCTTTCTAAAGAAATAAATTAATGAAAATTGGAAGAGCATTTAAATTTTCTTGAACTTCAATTTAAAAAAAATCTTATTTATTTGTGTTGTTCTCAAAATGTCTCATGTTTCAAGGTCAATGTTTCTACAACATTATGTGGATAAATGCTATTCTAAGAAGTATTTCCATTTAGTATAATATGGCCATTCAAGTACTGTGCATTCTGGCAAGCCCAGTTCTGTGTTCCTGAAATTTTCATCTCTCCTTTTACTCATTTTTATGTTTACTTTTAGGCTAAGCAATTTTCCTTTAAAAGATCTCTTAGTATATAAAACCACTATGCATAAGTTTCTTCACATCTTTATATTTGTAATATATATATATATATATATATATATATATATATATGCACACACACACACACACACACACAAAGAGAGGATGGTGATTAGAAATCCTATAATGTATCTACTTAAAATGTTATTAACTTTTAGATTACTGTATTATAAGAAAATATCTTTAGAAAAATGTCATTACAAGGCAGTGAAGTTACTGCAAGACTACCCTAAATTTTGTGTCCAACCTAATCCATTATTTAAATATGGCATAGCTCATGTGAGGATAGCTATTTCTGGTGGTTGATACTAGAGGCAGAGATTCTCATACTTGATGGAAAAGAGTAGAGAGGAGAGTACTAATTTCTCATCTGCGTAGACAAGAAAACCAGCAAAATGAATTGTCTCATTTTATATGTACCACTTAGATTTAAAAAAAAGTTTTCAAGCCCAGAGTTTGATCAGGTCTAAAATGTCACTTGGACACTAATGATTCAGTGAAGTATGTAAATTATTCTTACATGAACATATATGCTCAAAGCCATTTATTAGAGGTACAGTTCACCCTCATTCCATTTATTCTCATACCATGAATATAGTGGTGACATCAGTGAGTAAAGATTCAAAGAAATGCAGATGGTTTGCCAAAGTTTTCTATCCCCAGAAAATCTTGGGTGCAAGGCTCTGATAGATTGATGGTATGATGCATTAAGATTTTAGTAATTTATTTTTGCTTCTGAATTGCTTTTATTTGACACATGAAGAGCACCATCAGAATTTCATAGGTCTATGTGCTGATCTTTCATACAATAAGCCATTGGATGCATATTTATGAATGTTTGAAATACTCTGTTTTATAGCACTATGATTTTCATCAACTTTTGCACTTTAGCTTATGTTCAGTTATTGAGTAGCTTTGTGTCTTGGTCACTTCTTTCTCGTTGCTAAGACAAAATACCTGACACCCATAGTGAAGCAAGGAAAGGTTTATTTAGCTTATAGTTTTTGGAGGTTTCAGTCCACACTCAGCTGGCTCCAAGGCAGGGTGGCATGACTGAGGGGAATCTGTTCATGGTGGCCACAAACAGCAAGAGCAAACAGGGCAAAAGGGAGTAAAAATGCACCTTCTCCCCTCCCTTAACATTGTATGCCTGCTCCACCCCTGGGTGGGTGTAGTGCTTACACTGCCAATCCCAGCACTAGACAATGAACCAATCACAAAAGCTAGGTTCAGCCACCTCCATGACCACATGAGAGTTAGGGGGCCACCTAGACACAAACCATAACATCTTGGAACAAGTTGGTTTTCTTGTTGTTTTTGTTCTGGGAATTGGACTCAGGACCTTGTGCTTGCCAAGCAGGTGTTTTGCTATTAAGCTGTGACCCTGACCCCCTTGCAGCAAATTGTGCAGATTGGAAAGTTGGCCTTGACTTAAAATTTAATGCAGAATGAAATCCCAATATTTTTTGGCAGTTATTATTAAAAACATGAGTTGATGAAAAACTTCAGGTGGGTTTATAAACTTGTTGCCTTTGCTTCTTTTCAAAATAATTATTTTGTAGACAAAGAGATATGTAGCAGTGTTACTATAGCTCATCTAGTACATTAGATTGTCCTTTAGTCTCTTTTGGAGAATACAGAAATGGAAGGAACTTCTTCTTTTGTTACCTTGTTCCCTAGATCTTGTGGTGTCTAGAGAAAACATGATTAAAACAAAATAAAACAGAGCAACAACAAAAAACCCAACACAATATAAAATCAGGCAGCCTTGCAAAACTTCAAAGCAAGACATAAACCAAACACTCTTAGCTGAGAAATCCAGAAAACTTCCTAAAGAATTTTTTATATTCTTTGAGTTTTACTATATAGAGAATTTGAAAGGATGTGTCATATTATTTATATACGTATGGTAGATATGTCAAGATGTATGCAAGCAGTTGCCCATACTGATAAAGTTCTGCTGATTGAAATCTCTGAGGCTAATGGAACATTTAAAATGGTTTTGTTTTCAAGCCTTTGGGTAGGGATGGGATAATAGCTACAGATATGGTACAGTTTTATTATTTGTCTACAGTGGTAATTTTATTTCCATTTACTTTAATGTAGCAAGTCTGTCTATATATTAAAAAGCTTTGAGAAAATCCCAGTGTGATGTCCTAAAAGAGACTAAATTGATTACCATGATTCATGCTTGCATAACATAGATCCCATTGAAGAGAATTCAACCATTAATAGTGAAGAGATACTTTGAATCATTTTAGTCTCCAGATTAGAAAAGTTTATTGCAGTATGTTTAGAGGAAGCAGACATAGCTTAATGTAGTGCAAAAAAACCCCTGAAAACAACGTGCAGGCAGAAAGTACAGCCTTTGATCAGCAGCAGCGTCCCACATACAGTGATTCCTGACACCCTCCAAGTCTTTGGATTAGTGACAAAGTCATAGTTTATCTACTGGATTTCAAAATAATTTTACTTTTGAGACTGTTTGGAAGATGGAGAATATTGCTGGTCTAACACATAAGTTGAGATTACATAAAAACAATCAGTTGCAGTCCTGAGAAAGAATCCCAGCAAAGGGATACCGTCTCCTATTGCTTTCATCTATGTTAGAATCTGAGCAATTCTTTCTATCACAGGGAGAATTTGCCTGCAACTAGGTGCTAGAGATACATAGACCTGCAAAAAAATTCATTTATCCTTTGAACCCAGTCCCACAACACTCTGATTTGGTTTAGAGTTGTGAAGTTCTTCTAAAACGGGCATTGAATGAAGCCTTAAAAGAGGATAAAGGTGGAACCTGCATGGCAGTAAATAAAATATACAAGGAGAGCTTTGAAGAGAGGGTACCACCTCCTGTTAAGTCTTTATAAAGTCATTCAGGTGGAGGGAAGTGATTGGGTGAGTTGTGCTTTTCACATAGGTGACTGAAGTGTGTGATGTGGGAAGACTTTGGATTCCAAGGCATTGGGTATGCCACAGATTGTCCTCAGGTACAGCACTAGACTCGGGGAAAGAGATCTTAGCTGGAAGTCTTGATTTGGGCATTAGCTATTTAAAAAAGAAAAGAAAAAGATGGAAGTGAAGTGGATAAATCAGTACAATAGAAAAACACATCTGTTTCTGGGCTTTCCCTTCCAAGATGATCTCTACTTCATCTCACTGACACTGTGTTATGAGAGTAGAAGGTGAAGTTTTGAGTGATTCCAACTTGAAGCCAATTTTATCCATCATGCTTCAGTTAACCTATTCCAAGGATTACCTTCTATCTTACTATGAAGAAGAGTAGAGCATCTCCCAGTGATCTAAGGGAACGTTTTGATGTCTACTCAGTTTTCTGAATCCCCAGATTAGGGTCCTGAATGCTTTGCTTTCTGGGTAACTACTCTGCTTCCCCTGCCTATATGTTGTCAAAACTGTCTGTGTCTCTTGTAGTGAAACACTTTGGAACTAAATGCAGAACTATTCAACCCACTCAAACAACAGCTTCAACTCTGAAGTGGTTGCCTATAGTCTGGAATTAAGTGCAAAAGGCTTTTGCCAATACAGAAATAACTTTCACAAAAATTCCACATTAAAGTCGTGCATCTTGTCTCTCGGTGCACACTGAGTCTTGCAGACTTTGATCCAGCTTGCTATTCTTAATGAGCTTGGTTATCTGCCTTCCCAGCCCACAAAGATTAGAGACAGTAAAGGAGACACAGGGACAGCTGAAGTGACAGCTGAAAGCCTGACATTGCAAGAAGACAGAGACAGAAGTGATAAAGGAGGCATAGAAGTATATGACCACATGATACAGTAAGGAATGTTCATAAATATGACCCTGAATTGTCAAGGAAAAAGCAGATGATATGTTTAGATACATTTATGTAGGAAAGCAGGAAGCCAGTGAGTAATATACTTTATAAAGATTTCCATCTAATATTTAGACCTTAAATGGACATAAGCTCCAGGTACATGAAAAATTCATTTCTCCAGCCTAAGAAATATCCAGGTAAGTGAAGTGTTACTTATCTCATCTTTAAAGAATCTACTGATTTTTCCTACAATTTGGCCGTGAATAGTTTTGCTATTCACTGGATTTTAGTAGTTGCCATATAAGAGGAAACAAACCCAAAGCAATTGTAATGAAAGATGTTTTCTCTTTCTGTTCGTGCCAGCTATTTCCAGCTCTGTGTTGGGGCAACTGATAAGTCACATACAGACTAGCTAGTTAGAGAACTATAAATAGTTCTTGCCTTTACATTCTAACACAGACTGTAGAGAACTGAGTCAAGGGTTAAGTACAGGGTTCCATTTTTATTCAACTCAACAAAATAGCTCAGTGGACATTACTTTTTGTTTACATGCATAATACAAAAGATACCAGGACCTAGTCATCCCATCTCTGCGCATTTCCGTGCATCTCTGGAGAGAAAAAGTCCGTGTTTCATTGCCTTCGCAGTGGTCCCTGACGGTGACAAGCAGCGGCATTTTTGTAGATAGATACAGAACTGGGAACAAATGGAACAATGTTTTTTTTTCTGGGATAGGCTGATCTTCTAGTGACATGGTTCCCTTCCATCTGTATGAAACAATGTTACTTCCTCTCAAAGGGGCTTTTTAAAAACATGTTGGTTTATTTATTTATTTATTTATTTATTTATTTTTGGTACCAGGAATCAAACTCAGGACCTCGTGCTTGCCAGGCAGGGACTGTGTCACTCAGCTTTATCCCCAACCCAAAAAGTCTCCTTTTAGAAAGGTTTAGAGAACCGTGAGCCTCCCCAAAGAGCCTGTGCGAGTCCCAGTGTGTCATTTCCATTACACTGAAAACCTACACAGGCTTTGCTCTGGGCCCTGTAAACAGGAGCTGTCTTCTGATGCTGCCTGTTAGTTTTCCATTACTCTTTGGTATCTTCCCATGTGAAGATGTTGCCCTTTCTTCACACGATGTGGAACCGGGGATTTTTCTTCACTATTGTTTTGCAGGTGTGGATTTTGGAGTAGAGAGGAGCATGGAGGACCAAGACCTCTTAAAAAGCTGAAATATGCCTGCCTTTCTTTTGCTGTGCCCAAACTGCCTATCACAAATGCTCAACCTCCATCTCTGTCTTTTTAAATCATGAATATTAGTGACCTCTTTGTGCATTTTGACTGAGATAAACTTAATCCCGAAGAAACTACCTCAAATGCTGTTTTTTAAAAGGTATAAATGGCTAATAAAGTGAACAGAAAATCTGAGAGCTCTAAGGCTGTGCACACATGGTACCAAGTGACAGGAAGAGATGGGCGTGTCACACAAATTGGAGAATGTTTTCCTCTTCAAACCCATTTCTGTTATTTAGGAACACTGACCCAACGGGGTTAGACCTTCTGACTTCTTTTAAGAAACTAGAATTCAAAATTTTTCTTTGAATCTAACATTTATAAATATGGACAATGATGTCGTTTGTTTGAAATACTAAGTTGGCTGGGCGAAACACTCTGCTCACCAGTCTCTGCAAGCCAATTTAAAGATAAAGTAGTCAATATTTTACCAGGAAGAGACATGGAACGTTATGGGGGTTCAGCTTTAAACTGCAGAAGTGTGTTACTTGTTCGGACACTAGGAATCAGATAAATATTCACTTTGGGAAGGAGAGTAAATGGGTAGCTCGGTACCCCTGAAATTATACTTTAAAGAAAGTCTGCCTATTGCCAAGGCTCTCTTTAGAAGTGTGACCAATATTTTTGTTCAGTTGTTATATTTTCTCAGTACATGTTTGCAGGACGTAATGGTCACATTCCTTGTGGGGAGGCAACACACACACATGACACATCCTAGTTCTTGGCTTCATCCCCTTTCCCTCCCTCCTCCCTCTGTTTCTCGGTCCCCTTTGCACTTGCAAAAGATCTATCTCCCTGTCCTTCGTTGTCTTTTATTTTGTTCTTTATTTATATTTTGTGTTTTGCATGTACTTTTTGACTTGATTAAACTCAAGTGTGTAGGACAAGTAGAATACGGCATGTGTACAGCCCCTGCTTGATGTGTGAGACACAAATGTTAAACCTGCTGTGATTTTCCAGATGCCAAAGTGGAGTTTGGTTTTTCTGAAATATTTTCCAAGTCAAACATAAGAATATGGAACGTTATTCAGTTAGTATTAAGAGAAGTAGTTCCAGAATAGACTTAAGAAGAGACCAGAGACTGTTGATGTAGAGAATGGAGGGAAAGCAACGGGAATGAGAAATATTCCAGAAGAAAAGGTGATGACACTTCAAGTCCACATGCAAGTAAATGATGAAAAGAACCTGATGACTCCAAATATCTGATCCTTAGCAGTGAAGGCAATAATGATGTTTATAAGGAAGAATTGTAATTTTTTGCTACTAAGTTGAAAAAGATTGGATATCTTGACCGAAATGCCGAGATCAAGCCACGAAGCATGGGACACACAAGGTGCTGAGCACTTCTCACTGTGTTGTGTCACCCCAAAGGGCCAGATGCTGACCAAAGCAAGGCTAGGGGTTAGGTCTTGGTATGTCTTCCCAAGCTTTCGAAATTCTTTTAAATTGTTACTCTCATTTCAAAGCTAATCTAAATATACACTAATAAATTATATAGTTAAGCCGTCTGTATGACGTAGCTTGCTAATTAGTGTAACTGTCTTGTAGCTTGGTGAGATTTATGGTGATATTAGTAGTGAAGTCGATTAAGTAAACTAAAAGAATAATTAAATTTCTAGGAAATGCTCACCACCGAGGTGAGCATTCTATTGAAATGATTCTATTTTATGTAACACAACATTTCTTTTTTGCTTTTACCATCTTGAAGGTGATACACTCTTTCTACTTTGTGAACTAAACAGCTACAGGAACCTCTTTGTGAGAACTCAAGGTCGTCGTCATGAGCGTTACTCACTGTCCCGTGCTGTAACACAGCAGTTCCTTTGGCCTGCTCTGCTGTATAGAGCTGTTTACTCTTAGGCTAAGCACCTGTGCCTGCTCAGTTCCTATAACTACCTTTTGTAATGAAGTTTTTAAATCCTCCTCTGTTATTAAGCAAGCAACTGCTTATTGTTAAGTGTGACTTAAAGAGGCCACTTCTGTGCTGAAACAACTATTCACTTCTCACCTGCTCTGGCCTGGAATGTCACCTACTTGAAAATTAAAATCCTGTCACTGATAAAAGTAGATTACAAAGTAGTTTTTAAGAATGCATCCAGGATAGAAATAAGCAAAGTTCTGTAAAGAAGTTTTGGAATATTTATTTCAGCATTGAGATACTTTCTTTGTTTATTTCTTGCTTCTCATCTGTATTTCTAGGAAATTAGAGTTGTAGGATAAACACTTTCATGATAAATATGATTTGTGGTCACAGAGAATCCTGATGTTGCTTTCCATAAATGGCACAGATTGCACCACACCGCACTAATGAAGAAATATGTATTTACTATATGATTATATTTGTAATTAGATATATATGTATATATATAAAATTTGAGTACAAATATATGGTTATACAGTATGTGAGGCTACCTGTAGTAAGCTGCTTCCTTCATAAGTCTCATAATTAGTAGACTTATGAAGACCATTAAATGTAGATATGAGTTTTACTTTTTAAAATTATACCTGAGGCTAGGCAATTTAAGAACTGTTGATACTCATTAGTTCCTGTATGACTAGCAAAAGTCAAAGTTTTTCTTTTGTTATTAGTACATGATTATAGAACATGTTTTTGTTCCTTGTGGGAAGTGGTACATGTACATAATACATTTTAATTTCTTTCACTTTTCACTATTTTTCATTCACTGTGCCTCACCTCTCCATCCATCTCTTGATCACATTCCTCCTTTTATCACCTTTTTTCTATGACTCAGGTCTCCAAGGTGTTAGTTGCTAGCCACATATCCAGGCTAACTCAGTCCCCTGTCCATGTCATTCAGGACAGGACGGCTGTTGAGCCCAGTGTCTAGCCTGACTCTCCCAAAGCAGGAGCACAGACACAGGCAATAAGTCCTTATGTTTTTAACAAGGTTTGGTTCAGATTGTTTTTCTTAAAAGAGGTCCAGTTCATTTCATTTCTACTTGGCCTAATCTGATAAATAAGCACTCTGTGCTTCATAGACATTGGAAATACTGAAAAAGAAAGTAGAGATTAAAACAATGTTTGCATTTCTTTCTATTGTTGGCTTTACCCATTTAAAATAAGGGCAGATAATCAAAGACCTATTGCCTTTAGAGACCAAGTTCTCTGCTTTTAATGCCTTGGCTGTAGGCTGAACAAGTTCCAGACGACTACAATAGATAATGATTAAAAAGTAGTACTTATGTTTGCTTTATGTGAAGACAAAGAATAAGTTTTTTTTAACAATTATGAAACATCATTATTATATTAGAAAATTAAATGCTATGAGTGATACCCAAGGCAGCTCTCAATGTTCTTGTGGGAGATAGCTAAAAGTGTCATATTGGTATAGATTCTGCCAGGTGACTTGAGAATTGAATGTCAGAACCTTGAATTTCAGGTTATAGTTTTTCTATTGTATGTTTCTTTCCTTTCCTTTTTTTTTTTTTTTTTTTTGTAATCATCTTAGTATGGCTTTAACTAAAGTCATACCCCAAGAAGACAGATTTCCTTGTTCCTATGGCAAGCTATTTTAATTTATGCTAATTCTTTCCCTATGTCAAAGTGATATCTAACCCACAAAGGCTGTGAAATTCTGTAGGTTACTAGATTAAAAATATATGAAATTTGCCATCTGTGGGTATTAGAAAAAACACGAGAAAGGCTCCATTTGGTTGAAATTTCATTTATTAATTTGTATGTTTGGCTTTAGATCAACATTATACCAATATTTCTCTTGAATGTCATTTTACCTATATCTGCAGTGTGTTTTCCTGACATCTAAAGAAAAAAATTTAAATGCTATTTTTAAAACTTTTTTTCAAATTTTAAAACTAAGTCACATTCGTACTGAATCTTCCATAGGTCTCTGAAGTATACTTGAGAGTAGTTTTGGTAAAAAGTTGTTTAAAAGGAAAATAAAAATAAATTTAGAAATACAATTTTAAAATTTATATTAACTTATCTATGTGTTTTAATTATGTATTCATTGTCATTTTGAGACAAATAATAAATGTGATATTAACTTTTCTTCAATTCAATTTTATGCAAATATATTGGAGGTTTCCACTGAATTTCTAAGAAGATGTTTAAAAGTGGCCTAATATATAAGACAGGATCTTAAATAAGAAACTAAGTCATGACTAAAAACACCGATCACATTACTTAGGAAAAATTATTTAAAATTTATAAGGAAATTTTATATACACTTGAACAGTGAAATGGAGATTTTATTTGCCTTCTTAAATTTTTTATGAGGATTGTGTACATCAAATAAAGGAATTTATTTGCAATGTGTTGTTATCATCCATTCTCAACTCTCAACAGTGTGTAATTGTAGATCTTCTCTGATCGATCTTGACATGTGGCACCTGAGTGTTACTCTTTTTTGTGGAACTTACAACTTTTTGAAGAAATAAAACAAGGCTAAAGTTTTAATTGTAGAAAAACTAAAACATTTCTAGTTTTTCTTCTTAGCGCGTGTAATTCTACCTTTTGCTCTTCCTTGCTCTGTGCTCCAACCTGAAAACCTTGCTTCTTGGTGTCATTTGATGATGTGTACTCTATTTGTGGGCTGGCAGAATTGGACTAAGTGATTTCAAAGGTCCTCCGTGAAAGAGAGTGCATGGTTAGTGAGTCATCAGGTTCCCCACTAGAAAGAGGCTAAGAACATGGAAACAAGACTTTGCCATTTTGGTGGGCGGTGTGGGGAGATGAAGGCAGATTTATAGGAGGAATTATAGTTGAAATATATAAAACAAATATATACTGACCCAGAAGAGAGATATCTTTTGGATTTTGCCCTCTTTTACAAATAAGGTACCTTGTAACAAGGATGTCATTTAGAAGAATAGGATACTTTATAAAGATACTCAGTAACAATCCATGTAATTCATCAAAATTCTATAAGAGAGACTTTTTTGCATATGAAATAAAACTTAAATTGCAATGCAGGCTAGTGTATTCACATTGTATTAATCCAAATAATGCTTGATCGTAATGTGTTGGTGAACTTGCCCCACAAATCTGTTCTACCAAACAAAACACCAGATGCATTGCTTAGAATGGTGACTTGTTAAAATTAGACTCATTTGATAAGAAAGAAAATTAAGTGCTCTAAATAAATGCCATTAGCAATTGGGAGGGTAGGATCAAATTACTCTGATAATATCTCCAACCCTTACTCAAATGAAATTTTTCGAATCATATTTGAAGTACTAAAGATTAAAAAAAATTTAAATGAAGAAAAATTTAAAATTCATGAATATAAATTTTATAATACATCTATTAGCTGTGATTCAGAACGATTCTGGAGATGTCTTTGAAAGTAGGAGGTGAATTTTACAAGTGCCAGAGGCAACACTAATGATAAATCTCTCGTGATCCATTCCAAGTGCACGAGGAAGTAGGGATGAGCTTGGGAAAGGAAGGATGGGGAAAGGAAACTGTTTTCCCAAATATTCGTCTGAGAAGGGTGAATATATTTATTATTTTGGCACATATCTGGGCAATTTTCCATGAAAATTTTCCTGGCCTGGAAATAGGACTCAACAAGATGCTACTGCCTTTTGTTTGTGCTCAAATAATATATTTCCATAAATCCAGTCCAGTCTCTCACCCAGTTAAAGTAAAAACTAATCAATTAATTAAGTGAAAATAATCCAAACCAATTGAATCAGCTAAACTGATTGTGTGACTGAACAAGGCCAGTAATTTTGTCCAAATGGCTAATCTTTGCACTGAGCTTTAATACAAAAACCTCTCCTTCATAAACCAGGTTGAAATACGATAGTTTCTTAGAGTGATAGGAAATAGAGTGGTGAAATTAAAACATTTGTATGTTCAAGTTACAGTACCACTGACTTAGTCCAGAGGCTTTCAGAAGAGCATGAGCTAAGTAAAACACATAGTAAGAATTTCTTGAAGTGGCCTTTTGCTGTGATTTTTCCCTGCCTAAAATGTATTTATTTTTGAAGTACAGATTTTAACCATGATGTTTTAGAAAAAGACACTCTGAGGAGTCACACCAGCCACCATGCCATGCCCCTTTCTGGCTTGTTGCTCAGTTCCTAAATAGTAAAGGATGAGAGGGACAGTGTGGTGGCTTGATTGTATGCTTATCCACAAGAGGCCACATATTAATTGACATCTTGTTCTCCAAAACAAACCTTTATTCTTGTGAAATTTAGCAAAACCTCACCTTTAACATCAGGTATCAAGTATGATTAGATATTTTCCCATGTAAATTAAGAATAAATTAATGAATATTGGATGAATGAATGAGTTATAGCAGATGGGTTATATATGCATAGCCTTCTTTTTCCTCTTCACCTCACAAAATTCAGGTGAGTTTTCCTGTCTCACCAGAAAACCAGTCTGCTACTTGAGACCCTTAAATCCATGCATGTCTTCAACATATGTTTCTTGGTTGGTATAAGTAGTAATTATTCTTACTAGTGCTGGCTCATTGGATGGTTACTATGTCCATGGCACTGCAATAGCTGTAATATCTTTCATTTTCATGACAACTAGGGAAGCAGATACTAATAGCATCACACTGTACAGATGAGAATGTCAAGGCTCACAATATTGTAGCTCACAATATTGTAGCTACAAAAGTGAGAACAACCCCAGCTGTGTACACTTAGCCCTACACTCTTAACCACTTAGCTATATTATCTTCTATTTAGAGATAGAAAACTCATGAAGCTCTAATTTTTTCCATTAGTGCATACTTCATCATCCTGATTAAATCTTAAGCTTCATTTACTCTTTATCCATAGAGTGTCCTTGAGATAGCTAACCATACTACGGATCAATAGCATAGATTACTGCATCAATTATGGATATTCTTAGCCAATACTCTTGACTTTAAATTTAGTTTTTATATAGTTATATAGTTCTTAAATTTTAGAATTCTTAAAGTATGGTAAGATCATGTTCAACAGGCAAAATATGTCTTTGATGTGTTAACACAGAAGTGACAGTAATGAGCAAGTGATTTGTTCTTTGATGGGAGGGGATTTTTTTTTTTTGAGCAAGGGAGGGGGCCTTTGAGTTGAACCCAGGGCTTCATGTACTTTTCTACTAAGCTAGATCTTCAGTCCCTTAATTAGTGAACTTTTGATGATTTATAAGTATTGTTGTTTACATTGCATAGCAATAGCTTCCATTAGCATTATTTTGCTCTTATCTGAAAAGGAATCTTCTAGTGTGGCACCACTCACTGGGCAAATGTAAATACTTCTCTGCTTTTGATTGTTCTGCTTATTCCTTTAGACAAGTGGAATCTACTTGATTTACTGATAAATTTGAACTGTGTCCTCCAGGCAACAGTAGTCTAGCACAACAAATTAAGTTATTCTTTTTTTTTTTTTGGTACCGGGGATCGAACTTGCAACCTTGTGATTACAAGGCAGGCACTTACACCATTGAGCTAAACCCCCGGCCCAAATTAAATCATTCTCAAAATCTGTCTGTGCTTCTATTATTGACTAGTGGCCCAAAATACTCAAGCAGCATGTTGGAATCAAATGGTATTGCTAATCAAATTAAAAATCTACTGAGTCCCAAAATAATATTTGTGGTTTGTGGAACTGCTTGTCTGTTTCATTTCTTTCTAGTGTAGCTAGTCTTCTTTCACTTCGAATTAAACATATCAAATATTAAACTTGGTATCTTTGCTTGAAAACATTTTTCTTCATGTCCTCTCTGTGTTGACAGCACCACTTCTTACACAAGGCAAAATCCTAGCAGCCTCCCTCAGTGTTTCTTCTGTCTCATCTCGATGGATGTGGGTCACAAAGTTCTATTCTTGCTCCAAAATAATCTTAAGGATCTTCTCTCTTCTCCTGGCCACTGTTGTGCTTCAAACCTATCATTCCTCACCTAAACTATTGCTGTAGACTTAGCTGACCTGCCTGACTCCTATTTGCTGGATCTCTATTTTGCACACTTAATAACATTCAAATGATATTATCGTACTATCATTTGAAAGAAAATTACTTTGCATGTCTCTGGACCAAGAATAAAAGCCAGACATCATGGAAGAAGAGGGAAAGCTTCCTTGATTTGACTTGTGCCTACCTGATTTTATCTTCTGTGATTTCCTCTGTGATCCTCTAGTTCTATCCCATGCTTCAGTCAGCTGAACACCTTGCCAATTCTTTGCCAGTATCTTCTGCTTAGAGCTTCTCATGCTATTATTCAGGTTGTGTTCTCTAAAGAGAATGTCCGTGCTTCCATTCAACCCTTACTATCCCATAAAGCATCATTTTGCTCTTTTCAAGGAGCCAAGACGCATCGTGTACACCTTTCCCTGGTCTTTTTATTACATGTTGTTAGCATTAGTTGTTTCCCTACGTGTACTGGGTAGTAACTGGTAGCTTTTGAATATGGTGGGCTGTGTCTTACTTACACTTGTTTCTCCAGTATCTACATTAGACATGAATAAATATAAAGTGTTTATGTAGTGTTAAATGAGTGGATAGGTTGATAGGTGGACTGAGTGGATTTTTTTTTTTCCTTATGCTAGTGTTTTCCCAACAAACCACCTTTTTGTTTAAAATAACTTTACAGGCTATGAATTTTCTTGAAAAATAAAATAGAATAAACCTCCTTGAATTACCCTAATATTCTCACACATTCAGTTGTTTCCACAGTATATATAGCTTAATGTAATTATCTTTTATGAACAATCATGAAGATTAACTTTCTTTTGTGTTCCACATTGAAGGGGGAGCTCCCTGTGTTTTTTAATTCCTTTTCACCTGAACAGAAAGCAATTTAAGTATTGCAGTAGGTATTACTGTGGAGTGTAACATTAGTGGCACTGACTTCTTAGTAGTTTCATTCAGATGTATTTATAGTTTGGCAAATAAAATCACTTCCTTTGCTAATATTGATAGAAAAATGAATTAGATTTAAACACTTCTTTTTAAAAAATTTCAAAAGCATAGTAATTCTTCAATTAATTGCAATTTAAAATCTGTTTGCATAATTTTCTGAGAGAAAGTGGAAGTATATCTTTAAATGTCTATCCTTAGACATAAATAGGCACATCTGAGAACTGGCATAGTTTTAAAACTATTCTCAATTTTAATTAAAGAAACCTTCTTCATTTTGTTAAATTCAAAAGTAATATTGACCACTATCATTACTGCTTTGTAATCAATTCAGGTATGTATAGATTAAAGAAATGCCAAATTATTGAATAGTCCATTTTCCAGTTTAATAAACCAGAACCAAATGATAGTTGCATTCCATTAAATGTGATATAAATGTGTTTTTCAAATATAAATAGATTTGATTTATAGCTTCATAATGGTGCTTATAAAAGAATGCTTAATAACCAATGTTTCACAAGAAATCTTTCATTTTGGGTACTTTATAAAAATGTTTCACTGAATAGTTCCATCTAAATATGTTTAATTCATTTAAACACTACAGTAATAAACAACCTATTTTTCTAGTAATTATCATGAAAAAATACAACATTTTATCCATTACAGAGCCAAGGAATTGAATTGAATACCATGCTGTCTTAATTCAGCATCTTCTCTTTGAACCTTTTCACATTTTACTCAACAAAATACTGAAATGGTTTGAAAAGGCAAGTATTAGAGAGCATGATTGCAACGCTGTACTAACACTTCTGTAAAGAATTGTTGCTCCTTTAGGGAATTAATTTCAAATGAAATTGCAAATTAAATTCATCTAGGTAGTAACTCCTCTTCAGGACAATTATATGACTGAGGCAAGTTCTTCTGTCTAGAACACAACTATAACCACACTTGAATAAAATCATAGTTTTAGGTTAACTTTAGTGATTAAACTTCACTTTGAAATGAATAAAAACTTAAAAATTGCCATTATAATAACTTTAAATTGTATCATTTCCTTAAGATTAATAATTGAAAGTATATAGTGTATATTGATGGAATGAATGAGAAAATTTAAAATTGATGTTTAAAAAACCCAATTATCAATATTTAAGCTTCTATGAGATCTTAACAAATAGTTAATGGACATTAATGGCTCTTAGAGTATATATAGTTAGGTATGTTTTCAAAATTTATTGATAATTATATATTTAAAATCCTCAAAAGATGTCTTATTTATTTCTACATGTGCTTTTTGATTTAGGTTATATGCTAAGCTGAATGTTTAAAAATGTAATTGACAGCTATAGACAGTGTAACAGAAAAACTACAAAGATAATTTGAAACCTTAATAACCATATTCTTTTTTCTCTTCTAGTTTAACTTTTCCTATAATGGAAACTGTTGAAAAATTCCCATTGTTTTCAAAGTTCAGTTACACTGATAGCTATTATATACTTACTATGAGGTTGAAATCTGTTTCAAGAACAGACAATATCCATGATTAATATGGGCTGCTAAGTTACCAAAGCTCCACATCAACCCTAACTACTCTATTTTTATACTTAAAATATGCCATCATATGGAACTAAAAAGACCTTTTCCCTGGGGCTAACATGTGCTTTTATAAATTTCACTTTAGATTCTTAATATTGATAACATATATTTAGTTATAAGATGAGCATTCAATAAGCAAAATTGATTTTTTGATGAGGAATTTAATAAATTTGTTACAATGAGTATTTATGATGAGAGAAGTTATTTGAAAATAATAATGTAGAACATATAAAATAATCACGATTATAATATATTGTTTTATTGTATTCATAGAGTGGAAAGTCTGAATTTTAGCTCACAGCTTAAGGAAAAAATGATGCCTTTCTTTGCAAATAGCCAAATAGAGAAAAACAAAAAGACTCTATTAAGTTCCTTCTACAATGTGCCCAATGTAAAATGTTATTTATCTTCTCCATCATTATTTGTTTCCATAACAACTTAGAAAATTTTGTACTCAAGAGAAATTCTCTGACATTTGTGTGTGCTGTCACATAAAAAGGAAGAAAAGAAACTAAATCTGAGGGTTGTAGAAGTTAGTGTTCTAAAAGATATATTTTAATTATACAATTTGAATTTAAAATATCATTAAAGCCAACAAAATCCACAGCTGAACAGTAAAATTTGTGGGTGAAATTTTAAGAAGAATACAGAAAGGACATTTATACAGTCTTACAGTGTTTCCCCTATTAAATGAAAAATTGTCAATTTTGCAATAGCAAAATACAGGTTATGTCAAGGCTAAGGTCACCACTAGTGAGACCTAAGTGAGAAGCCTGTTTCACCTTGAGTGTTCTTATAAACATGTGCAACCTCATTCTCATCATGAGGAAACACCAGAGAAATGACTTTCTACAAAATAACTGATCAGTGCCTTTTTAGTACCAGGATTTCCTTGTCAGCATCAGAGGCCCTATGGAGAAGTGCATGAATGCAGATGACATACTGGATTGGATCCCAATGTACAGCAAAGATATTAGCAGAAACCCACAGAAAGTTGTAACCTGACTATAATATTGAGCCAGTGTCACTTTCTTTTGCTGGTGAGTTTATGTAAGAGATTAACAAGAGAATGGAGAAAGTACATGATAATTCTCACAAAGCTTTCCAGTTCTACAGTAAATGTAAAACTGTTAGAAGAAAGTAGTTGTTTATGGTACATTAAAAACAAATGATAGCATTGCGTATAAAAGACCACTTATAAAGTTTTTTTTTTTTTTTTTGTCTTTTTGAGACAGGGTCTCACTATGCAGTTCAAGCTGGCCTTGAGCTCACTTTGTAGCCCAGGCTGGTCTCGAACTTGCAAGGATCCTCCTGCCTCAGCCTCCTGAGTGCTGGGATTACAGGCATAAGCCATCACACCTGGCCACTTATAAAGTTTTAATTTGATTTTTTATAAATGATAAGATTTTGATTACTTAATATGCAAATGTGAATAGCTTTTTATGTGATCTTGCAGAGACATGCCTGATATTTTCTCAGCTTGAATCGGCCTTTAGAAATTGGACAGAGTGGCAAAACACCTGTGCTTACTCTTTAGCTATACAGTGTAAAGTTTTTCTGAAAATTCATATTTTGCCTGTAAAGGCACATTAAGATGGGATTTTTAAAAATTGAGGGCAAGGATATAGTGCTTACTATACATGTATGAAGTTATTTGCGTAACTATAATTTGTCCAAACCAAAAACAGTCTGTTAAAATTTTTATTCATTTTGCGTTTCCCTTTTGAAGTAGCCTCAAAAATAATTCTAGCAGCAATATGTACCATTGTATATTGAAGACTGGTTAATCTGTTTTTTCTTTGACTTCTTGTTTCAAGTGTGGACAAGCCAATATGCTTTTCTCTTAAATCACTGTTTTTATGTCAGCCTCACTACCTATAAATTACTGTATTCAAATACTCTGATTCTGTTATATGATATGGTTATGGCAGATTGAACAATGATGGGGATGAGAATAAAAGTTAAGAAATTATTAGAAGAAATATGCTGTATTGTATTTTAATCAAGTGGCCCCATAGAGTTCCCCAAAATAATTGTACTGAAACTTGATATAGCTGTATTGTTTGATTTTGTAGCTCTAGTTAGGTAATTAGCAGTTATTCTAATTACCTCTGGGTGAGGACAGTGAATGGTGATCATGGAAGCATCTTGTAAAGTTTAAAGTATACAAGAAGGGTTTTGTTTATTAAGTATTTCTGTTTATTTCAGAAAAATGCTTCCTAAATGAAAAACTTCAGAAAAGTTTTAGTCTTAAGGTAAAATTCAGTTTACCTAATCTTAGAATTTTTTTCAGCTATCCATTTGCTTCCTCATTTAATAAACAACTGCTCTTCTCTGTGCTTCAGACCCACACCCACTGTGCAGGTCCTGTGCCCATTACTAGGGCACAAAGTGTGGGTTCAGGGGAGACTGAGTTCTGCCTTCTCAAGGTTACAGATCACAGCCTTTGGCCTGTTTTCTATATTTCTCTGGATGAACTATTTCCAGACCAGCTGCAAGATTGTCCACATACATGGTGAGATTCCATGGAAACACCAAGCAGACACCGAATCTGCCAAGGGCAAGTATGGCTCTGAATAGCAGTCTGTTGAATGATCAGTGCAAAGAGAAGAGGAAAGTAGAGATGTTAGATCACCTGTGGCTCCCAAGGTTGAAATACCACTGAAAATGCTTTGTAGTTTCCATCATTTCTCATAGACATCTTACTAATCAAGAACAAGCTGGTAGAAACTATCATTAGGTGAATAATGTGCATAAGTTTTAACATGGTTCAAGGCATTTTGTTGGACCATTAATGTTCTTAAGGGCAACAATTTTCTGAAAAAAAATGAAGTATTATGCAAACATAAATCACCCTAAAGTTGGAAATACGACTTTATGAATGGAATATAACCAATTTTATGAATGGAATATGCCGGAGTCCAGCTGCGGCAGGGCTAGGGTTTCCCAAAGGTGGTCAGGGAGTCGGCGATTGAGAGACAGAAAACACTGCACCCCAGTTTGTGAGTGAATCTGAATCCACCTTTATTTTTTAGAAGCTGGAATATATATTTGCCAACCCTGGCAACAACCCCCAGCCCCAAGCAGCAAACGCCCCAGGCCCCAGGGCCAGGCAGGGACAATCCCAAACAATAGGTGTTAATTGACCTCAACTCCAAGCAGAAGGCGCCCCAGGTTCAGGGCAATAGGTATCAATTAACATTTTAATCTTGACATTTAGTCAGCCCGGGAAATGCAATCCAATGTACCGGACGCCCGCAGGAGGAAGAGATGTGTGAGATTATTAGGCCACTCCCTACATTGCTTTCCTTATCATTTATGGGAGTGGCAGTCCCTGCAAGGACAGCGCCTGTCTTAGGTCCAGGACTCTTCACATGTACCCAACCAGGCCTTAGCCGTCATGGGCCTGCAGGACAGCAATTGGTCCTGTGCCTGTCTTAGGCGGCCGGTGGCGTAACATATGGGTCCTAGTTGCCCGTCTCTGGCTGCCTGTCCAGTGTCTCAGGGTAGTTGTCTCACAGGAATTTTGTAAATCCTCCTCCATGAGCTCTTTCACTTCTCTCACATTATTCACAGAAGGCAAAACCCCACAAC